>CM076575.1:678527649-678646274 GCA_034641835.2 Pinus albicaulis
AAGAAATCCATAAATAACTTGTTAATGTAATTTACAAGTAGGTGAAGTATATTCAACTGATTGAAGTAGGATGTGAAAATTTCTTAATCTAAGAAACTCTATTGCAATATCTTGATTTAATTCTCCTACTTGAATTACGTTACAATTTAATTTCTGAAATATTCAGTAAATTAGCGAAGTAAATACAACTAGTAGCCTACACATACAGATCAAATACTGAATAACATGCTCATAGACAAAGTGACACATAGATTTTTTGGACAAATGTCCCTTGAAAACCCAATGCGGGAAAATTGGTGTAGCTAGCTCTGGAGGGTTTTCATTATTATCCAGAATCTAAGTACAACAATCCTAGGAAAAAAAACTGGTTCACCCAATAGAGAAATAAAAACAGTAGCAATAACTCTATCATTGGAGATAGAAAATATGACTGATTCACACCCTCAAACGGAATTTATAGAACTCGAGCCCTTTCTGGCCCACCAGAAATCCCAACGCTGCTCTGAAGCCCTCTATGTCAGCCTTTGCACTGCTCAGGAAGGGCCTCCATCACCCTTGAAAGGCTTACGTTGCCCCTCCGCTGCCCTGACTGGGCCTGCATTAGCCCTACATGGTTGTTGTTGCCTCTGCGCCACCCTGTTAGGCTCTGGCTGGACTGCGTAGCACCTGGCTGCCTTTGCGCTGGTCTGGAATGCTGCTTCTCTGCCTTCGTTGTACTCTTGGCCTGGGATCAAACCATCCCCTTTCCAATTTTGCCCCTCGCTACAACTGAAACACTTATGAAATTCTTAGCAAACCATGCCCTAGATTCTCAGCTTAGCTTCATTGCTCCGCCAATGTGTGTGTTCTCCAACTGACCCCAAGCCCTTCTCTTATACTTTTCTCGTTGAAACATCTACGATCATGATCTAATCTCTAATCGATGGCTAAGATTAGAGGCTGCTTGATCTGCATCACTTAAGTCATTCTCATCACATGTTTAATTTAATTCACTTTAATCTTTTAATTTTTTGAAGTTAGACTTAGGGTCCTTAATTAAAAATATTAATTAATTAAATATATCTTAAACCTGATGGAATTTCTTCAAATGCTTTCTGGGTCTTAGAGATCTCATCTACTCCAGCTCTTCCACAAAATTTGGGAGCTAGAGCACATCCGATGCTACCCCAAAATCTCATCACTCCCTCTTAGCGAGGAATGTGCTCTAGCACTATACTTCACCCTAAAGTACTGCTTTGATCTATGGCATTGGTCTCCGTGTTGATGCTTGGCCCATTGCATGGCCACCCCTCATCATTGTGCTGCTGCTGCTCTCTATACTATTGCCCATGACTCTGCCACCGTCACTGCTACATCTGTACTGCAGCTCCCTCTCTAATTGCAACATCGTGCTGCCAATTGCTCCACTACAACTTAGTTGCTAAGAGTAAGCAACTGAAGGACCCCTGCCCAAATGACAGACAAGTCAACCGGGCTGCATCTCATCATTGAAGCTCCATAGGCTGTTGCTCTACACTGTCCACCTGAAGCCATTGTGCTGCTACAACTCTGCACTACGTAAGCAATGAGCATGCCTCCTCTGCACTACTGAAGTCCCATCAACCCCTTTACATTGTTGCATCTCCACTGCTACTGCCTTTGCACTGCGTTGCTCCCTCTACAACGTCCTAACCTCTACCTCTGCTTCATTCATGATATTTTCACCCACTGCTCCAGTCATTCCTTGCTACTGTCTTAAGGCTCCCGTAGCAAAAACGTGATCCAAGAGTTGGTCTAATTAAGGATCCCACCACCACTCTATAGCTGCTCTACAAATCAATATCGCCCCACCTCTGTGGTTCATGAGAACTCATGGCTACGTCATCGTAGGAGCCATCATCTGCTACCATAGCCTTGGAACTAGAAGCTTCCTTGTCCTTCTTCCTTTGATGACAATTGTTGGCGAAGTGTCCAAGTTTGCCACATTGGAAACATTTGATCTTAGATAGATCATGCTTCTTTTTCCCTTGCTGCTTCTTAGATTCCAAGGTTGCATCTTCCTCTAACTCCTTCTTTACCTTACTTGAACCGGTGTTGGTCTACCTCTTGGTCATTTGGCGGATCTTCTCTTGTCAAAGGATAGTCCACATATCTTCCCAGTTTGGAAGGTCCACTCTGCCCAAAATGTTTTGGAAAAATGTTTCCCATTCCTCTGTGATTGCATTTAGAGCAGTCCTCACCATGACATCATCCTCCACCTTGACTCCCATGGCAGTCAGCTGATCTCGAATTGAATGCAACCTGAAGAGGAAAAGATCGATTTCCTCTCCCTTGGACATCATAAATAACCTCAGATGGTTCTCCAGAAGCATCTTTCTCTAGAAGAATTTCCCTTTATAAAGTGTGGTTAAAGCTTTCCACATCCCATTAGCTGTATTCTTCTCGTCTTTGTGTGTTACCACATGATATTTAACCTCGTCCATGATGAAGCACTTGGCATGTGTCACTGCTTCATTATGCTTTGCTAGGAGAAGAGCATCAGTTGGTGTAGCCAAGACTTTTTCTATATGCTCCCTCAAGTAGCATGCCTCCAGGACTGCCAGGATTCTGGCCTTCCAGATAGCAAAGTTGGACAAGCCGTCCAACCTATTCTAATCATGTAGTCTGTGTGCCGTCATCTGCTCAGATATCTATCGGAACAATTCTTCCTCTCCTCGCTTCTCAACAGAAGCTCGGATCTAGGGTCCTTGGCAAAAAAAACAAGGCACCCTCTGCTCCCTCTGACACTTGATTTCCTCCTTGGAAATCTTCCAAACACAACGAATCAACTCTCTTCGATCACCCTACGATCGATCCTCAGATTTCTTTTGGCAATGAAATCTATTGAGCAGTTGTTCTCCTCCCGCTCTTTGTCAACTTAGCTTAGGTACTATTCTGCGCAAGAAAAATCTCCACCCCACCAGCAACTGCTGAAGATCTGAAGCTCTGCTTCCGGTCCATGGGAAATCTACACAACACTCAATATTGGAATGTGTCACCCTGGCTGGCCTCTACGTGAGCATATTGGCTCAACGCAGCCTATGCGCACCGCAGGCTGCTCCTGCGTCCCTCTGGATGGCATTGTGCTATCTCTGCATCACCCAGTTGGGACTGCGTCAGCCCCTGCGTGGCCCTTGCTACCTCTGCATCCTTCTCGTGTTGCGCCACTCTCTTCGGATTCTCTGCTGCTTCAGCTGCTCTCTGTAGCAGAAATTTATTCAGCTGATTTGCTAGACATCCAGCTTGATTTGCAATCGCTCTGATACCATGTGAAAATTTCTTAATATAAGAAACCATATTGTAGTATCTTGATTTACTTCTCCTACTTGAAATAAGTTACAAGTTAATTTATGAAATATTCAGTGAATCAACGAAGTCAATAAAACTAGCAGCCTACACATACAGATCCAATACTGAATAACATGCTCATAGACAAAGTGACACACAGATTTTCTGGAAAAATATCCCCGGAAAAACCCAATGCTGGAAAATTGGTGCAACTAGCTCTGGAGGCTTTTCATTATTATGCAAAATCAAGTACAACAATTTTGGGCACCAAAACTAGTTACCCGACAGAGAAAAAAAAATGGCAGCAATACCTCTATCCTTTGAGATAGAAAATATGGTTGATTCGCACCCTCAAACAAGATTTACAGAACTTGAGCCCTTTCTGGCCCACTAGAAATCCCAGCGCTGCTCTGAAGCCCTCTACATTAGCCTGACTGGCCTACGTCCGCCTCTGCCATTCTCGGGAAGGGCCTGCATCACCCCTAAAGGGCTTACGCTGCCCCTATGCTGCCCTGACTGGGCCTATGTCAGCCTTGCGTGGCTCCTACTACCTCTGCGTTGCCCCTGCTGGGCTCTGGCTGGACTGCGTAGCACCTAGCTGCCTCTGGGCTAGCCTGGAATGTTTCTTCTCTGCCTTCGTTGTACTCTTGGCCTGGGATCAAACCATCCCTTTGCCAATACTACCCCTTGCTGTAGCTTAAACTCTTCTGAAATTCTTAGCAAACCATTCCATGGAATCTCAGCTTAGCTTTAGTGCTTCGCCAATGTGTGTGTTCTCCAACTGACCCCAAGCCCTTCTCTTATACTTTTCTTGTTGAAACAATAGTCGTGATATAATCTCTAATCGACGGCTAAGAGTAGAAGTTGCTTGATCCGCGTCACTTAATTCATTCTCATCACATGTTTAATTTAATTCACTTTAATATTTTAATTTTCCTAAGTTAGAATTAGGGTCCTTAATTAAAAATATTAATTAATTAAATACTCTTAAACCTGATGGAATTTCTTCAAACGCTTTATGGGTCTTTGAGATCTCATGTACTCCAACTCCTCCACAAAATTTAGGAGCTAGAGCACATAAGATGCAACCCCAAATCTCAACATAGGATTTTGGACTTGGAATTTTCATATCTCTGACCTGTCTACTAGCAAAATTGGACCAATAAATCATGCCTCTCTCCCTATAATGGACCCAAGTGGGAAAGTTGTGTTGCAAGCCCTATCTCTGTATTCCTGGAGAGGGTTGCTGCCTAAAAATGTTGCAACTTTGTTGGCTGCCACTATGTCTGCACCTAATCAATGGGTAGACCCAAAGATGGATGCACTGTTGTCTCCCTTGCCTGATAGGAAACACCATGCTCCTCTAGCCCACCAATCCTCTGCGAAAGTATCCTGCTAGACTCCATCACCTCCTGAGGACAAGTGTCTGTAAATACTTCCACCCTTTTGGTTGTTTGTACATCTGTATGCTCCTCATCAACGGCTGACCCCAAGGGTGCCTACTCATCCTCCTCCACGAGATTAATGTGATCCTCCAATGAGCTCTCCCCAAAAGTATCATCATGCATATTGTGCATATCATCCTCCTCAGCTAACTCATTCTCCACCATATGCTTCTCATGTTGAATCATCACAGGTGACTCATCATCTTGAATGTCTCCCCTAGAGTTCCCTGATTGCTCACCATACACACAGGAATATAAATCTGGCCTACTGTCAACAATTCCACATGACTTCTCATTCTCCCAAGAAGCATCCTCATATGACCCCATGGGCTCATCCAAAGAAGAGTCCTCATCCTGACATGCAAAAGGAATATCCTCCTGCTTTACCTCTGCCATCTCCTCTCCACCTCCCAAGCATGAGTGGTCAGTCCACAAGGTTCCTTGCAGATGAATCAAATGCCCTTCCTCCTCATCTCATTCCTGCTACATGGTTGGTCACTAGGTTACCATAAATCCACTGCAACTCCTCCCGAGTCAACCTTCTCCTGAACAATACAAAATTCTTCTCAACTAACCTTTCATCTAGTTCATAAGCAGCAGGTGAAACCAACTGTTCCTCCCTCCAAATGGCTAACAACTCAGACTTCAATCTCCTACAGATGGCATCATGGCCTCCCATACATGAGGAAAAAATAGATTGCATGTGTGTTATGAATGTATCAGGATGATGTTTCCTAATGTTGAATAAGTATTGGAACATATGCAAGATCAGATCGTCACACTCCAGCTCAAACATGAGGTCATAAGATCTAACCAAGGCAACGACTTCTAGAATCTCTAGCATCTTCCCAAAGGTAGGGTCTTCACTACTATCAAAATCCTAAAAGGTCTCTACTATCAGTTTGAAGACTCTCCTAAGAATCTCATTACTCTAAGGAGGTATAGGTACGGTTAACATCATAATACTACTAAGACAAGAAGCAACTGGAAGTTTGACTTAGTAGTATTAGAAGCAACTGGAAGTTTGAATTAGTAGAGCTCTTAGTGGTGTTGAATACTTTGTCACCTTTATTGATGATCATTCCAGGAAAACTTGGATCTACTTTCTAAAGACCAAGGATGCGGTCTTTGATCAATTCAAAGAGTTTAAGGCGCTGGTTGAGAATTTGACAGGAAAGAGGATAAATATATTGTGTTTAGATAATGGTGGATAATATATTGATAAAAACCTCACTGAGTTCTGCACAAGGGAAGGCACCAAAAGAGAATGGACCGCTCCATATAATCCGGAGCAGAATGGGGTTGCAGAAAGGAAAAACAGAATTATTGTTGAAGCAACGAGGGCAATGATGTATAGAAATTGTTGATACATTAAAAAAACTTGTTTCAACACATTTTTTAATGGGTCAATGTCGGTCTTTTCAAAAGTATGCATAATGGGTAATTGTTGGATGTGGAATTTAATTTTGCATCTAATGAGTGTATAAACTTGAAATTTGAGTAACGTTATAAGGAGATAAGCCGAAAATACAATTAAAAAAATAGTTTTCTTCTTTTCCTTCCAAAATGCATAACTCTTATTATTTTAACTATTATTTTATTATTTTTCCTTAGGAGGCCACTTTTAGGATGAAATTTCCTCTAATGCAACTTTTCATCTCAGCTATTTTGGTTGTATATGCAGGTACCCGAGTTTATTTATTATAATAAAATCTGAGATTGTTTCTATTCATTGTGTTGTTATTTTTCCATATTCTATTAATCATATTTTTACATGGAAGTGTTCTTTTGAATGAATGATAATTTTATGAAGAAATTTAGTTGAGCTAGATTTCTGCAAAATTAGTCAAATATCCCGTTTAGGATATTACACTATAGCAGCCAAAGGACATGAGCTACAACAAGGTACATCAAGGTACACCAAGGTCCAAGAGGACAGAAAGGGTTGCTTGCAAAGGACAATAGATAGCAAGTCAAGTTGTTTTGTCTTTATGTTTCATGGGCACATGAGGGCCTGAAGGATTAGGCCTCAGCCCTAGGGTTTTGGTCAAAGGTTTGACTATGTATACTAACATTGTTTTAGGACTTCTAAAGGACCATGATCCCTGGTAAGGGAGCCCTAAGGTTTTTTCATTGATGGACCAATGCGAAGTGTGATTTGGGCCATAAAATTTGTGTACTATTGTTGATTCATTGCTGATATATTCCACTATGCAAAGTGCTTTTAGTTGAGCATCTCTAGTGTATTTATGTGCTTGGCTAAGTCATAGATAAGATCTAGGGTGCATGGAAATTTAAACAATGTGCTTTTCTGATCATCTAGAAAATGAATTAGAAATTAATCAAGGAGGGGAGTCACCAAAAATCACTTTTAAAGATTTTTATTAAGAAGATGGAAAGCTAAATAATATCACACTTTTGAATTTTCCTCTCCAATGGCAATTATAAAATTGGAATGCCACTTCTAAAATATATGTTTGAAACTTTAAACATTGGAATTTCCTATTTTTGTCCCTCCCTCCCTTGAATAGGATATAAACTAGTTGGTTACCTAGAGTAATATGATACTAAATGTAATATGCCCAATGTTTCAAATTATAGTTAATTATTGGTCTTCATAAACGACTAGAGTTTTTTTGACATCAATGTGAATTTTGTGATATTCATCTAGTCTATCTGTAATGTTTTCTTGAAATAACAATATGAAACTATTATTTTCATTTTGTTTTTTGTTAATGCATTGATGGTATAAGTGTTGGTTATAGCAAATTAGAGGAAATTTCAACCTAAAACCGCCCATGAAATTTTCATGTAATTTCCATGTCATAATATGTAAACCAATCAAAATCCTTTAAATTCAAAAAGAGGTACATGTAAATATTTTGGAGGGAAAAGAAAAAAGACAATTTTTTTAATTTTATTTTTGTCTTATCTCTTTATCGGTTTACTCAAATTTCAAGTGTAGACACTTGTTGGATGTAGAATTAAATTCCACATCCAATGAGTACCCATTACACATACTTTTGAGAAGACCCACTTTTTTAATGTATCTTCAATTTTTATCAATGTGGGTCTTCTCAAAAGTATGTGTAATGGGTACTTGTTGGATGTGGAATTTAATTCTACATCCAACGAGTGTCTACACTTGAAATTTGAGTAAACCGATAAGGAGATAAGCCAGAAATACAATTAAAAAAAATATAGTTTTCCTCATTTCCCTCCAAAATTCATAACTCTTATTTTATTATTTTTCCTTAGGAGGCCACTTTTAGACTGAAATTTCCTCTAATGACTCATCGTATGTCTGTTTAGCTCATTATTGTTTGAATTTCTTTTGTTATTATACAGAAGGTGGTGGTAGTTTTTTCTCTCTCCTGAAAGAAAAAGGTTGGGCTATATCATTATCAGCAGGGGTTGGTAATGGAGGATTTGAGCGTTCTTCTGCAGGATACTTGTTTGTTGTAAGCATAAGTCTTACTGATTTAGGACTCGAAAAGGTACCTTTCTAGTAGTTTTGAGCATTTTGTTTTATTTTTTTGGGTTATTTATTTATTATGGTATTTACTTCAATTGCTTTTTTCAAGATATGTCTTTACTCCATTGTTGGATGGTTGAATGAAGCAACAAAACTTATAGCTTGTTGAAATTAAATTGTTAAATATTCAACAAGTATTTGTAATAATAATTTATTATATATAAAATGTACAAGATGATGATGAATGTTACAATGAGGACCTTCTTATATACCTAGGCAAGTGTCTTTTCATGATTTTCACTTAACTAATGACTATTTAACATAATTATCATTTGATTATTTATTATTTACATTTATTTTTATTTATTCTATTTGTTATGAATTATATTTATAACATTGCCCCTTCCTTCAAAATCTTTGTCCTCAAAGCTATATTGCTGACAGTTTTCTTCATTTTCCGGTTGTCATCTCAACATATGTGACTCGACATCAATGATACCTCTGTCTTTATAATTCACTAATAGACTGTCTTAAATCCAAGTTTTTCAATTTCTCCTTCCAATTTTTTTTTAATTAATTAGTAATATATATATATATATATATATATATATAATTCTTATTCTTATGTAAATAAATAAAAGTCATAATAATCTATATATATATATATATAATAATATTATTATGACTTTTATTTATTTACTTAAATCGATTTATATATATATATATATATGACCATATAAAGTTTTTTAATATATACTATATATATCTTATTTATATGTATATCAATTCTTAAAAGCTTGATTTTTAAAAGTGTGATGCGAATAGGGACGATTATTCCAATCGGCACCCCCATCATTCCACAGCTTTTAACGCAAGGACGACTAGTTACAATGGCAAGCTATATGAACAAGGGGTCTCACGGCGACATGAGTTGTCAGACATGCTGAACTTTTCTCCACGACTAGGTGTCTGCTAGCAATTTTGAGCATGCAGAGGCACTTCAAAATTGTCAAACCATAGATGTCGACAACCCGCAAAATTTCGTAAGCATTGTCAATTTGAAGAAAGAAAGAAAGAAAGTTATTTTAACATCCACAAGGCTACACATAGTCTATGGGACAGATTGCTTCTCTATCTGGCTCATACAACAAGCTCTTTTCCTGTGGAGTTTTACAATAAGTGGTCCCAGCTTCTCGACAAACTCTTTGCTGAATAGATTATCGCAGGAGCTAGCTGCCAGAATACCTGCATAATTTCCCTACTATCTTTGAAGGCCTCGCATTCTAAAATGAAATGTTTTTCTGTTTCCACTTTTCCAGAAGAGCAAAAAATACATACTCTTTCTTCCCGCATTTCTTTTGGTCTTTTCCAGCACCCTGTTTCACAACGGAGTTGATGAGAATTAGTCCTTAATTGAGCAATAAGAATTTTAGATCTGCAAGAAATATTGGCACCTATGTACGCTTTTTGTTGATGATCATGAGTGGGGTTAAACTCTTCAATGTAGTACTTCTTCTTTCTCCCAGGTACATTTGTGGAACTTATCCATAACAAAATTTTTTATCTCTTTACTGTTTGTAGGACACCTGCCCAAGCAAATACCCCATTTACTAAACCACTTGATATTTTGCCTCATCCAAGTCTTCTTTCTTTTGCACAATCTGTCATTAAACATAGCCTTAGGCCATCTACCCTCTTCCATTTGCTCAATTTTTTTCAAATACCTTATGACTCATACCATAGCAATTGCTTCAATAGGATCAGCCCCTATTTCACTTAACAAGATATCATAAGAAACTGCACTTTTAATTTTGAATTTTTTTGTAATCAAACACTTCTGAATTTTTTCAATTTGTTTCCATTGCATGTCAGTTGTGCTACTAGCCCACAACTCACAACCATAGAGAATCACCGGAATCACTAGAAGCCCAAAAAGAGTTAGAGTGGTTTTCCAATCCCACAATTCCGCCTCTCTACACCTGTTTTGAAGAGCATACAATGCTTTCCAAACCCCCAAAGTTCTTTTCTTTCTACAACCATCCCAATTTAAATTTCTATTGAAGTCAATGCCTAGGTATTTTTAGTCTGCAACTTCTTCTAGAATGTTGCCTTCGAATTAGAACTTATGCTGGTTATGCTTTCTTTTGTTAGAGAAAACCACTACTTTCATTTTGCTAATATTGACTTGCATCCCCACCTTTCTACAAAAATACTCAAGGGAATGTAAGTGATCTTGCAAACCAAGAGCCGATTTAGCAATCAGTATAAGGTCATCTGCGTACAAAAGAAGCCTTATAACGAACTTGCTCAAATGGAAACCGTCACCCCCTTGCGAATTTAGCCACTCTTAAATCTTGTCAATATATAAACCAAAGAGGGTAGGAGATAGAGGGCAACCTTGCTTGACCCCGATATCGCTTCTAAAAACTTTCAAAAATCCTTGCTGAAGTTCTAATTTTGACTTTCACCTCTTCGTACAGTCTATGCACAGCTGCTCTCAAATGCCTAGGAACCCCAAGTTCCTCCATTCTGCGCCAAAGCTTATCCCTAGGCACCGTGTCAAAGGCTTTTCTGAAATCGACAAAGCAACAAAAAACCTCTTCCTTTTTTTCCCAAACTTTTTCAGTGATGTGTCTTAAAGTTATACAATGATCAACTGTGGAATGTTTAGGTCTAAAACCTGCTTGCCCTTTAGCACGTTTATCTCTTTCTTCTGGAGGAAAGCAACCTATATAGATGAAATCCATAAGACACTTGAATGTGGAACAATTTATATTGGGCACTTCGATCACTGTATGGCCTGCAGTTTTGTAATGACCCTTGATGTGATAAGACCATGCAAGATTATAATAAGAATGAGATTTCATCAAAGCATGATCTGTTGAAGCAAGAGAAGTCCCTTCCAGACTTTCAGGCCGTGCGCATGCTCGTTTCGAACCAGAGCGCAGTCTATCAAAGATTTTGAAACAACTTTTATTGGCTCTAAATTGAGCTGGATCCACTTCGAGCCCCAATGCCATCACAACCGGTAATATGTCGGGATCATCTCTGATTCGTCGCTCAGAAGCCACTACAAATTCCAAAATACCGAACAAAACCCCCATGATTCCTACATCAACCAAATAGTTGTAGATTTCAATGTCTTCAACTAGGGTTTCTAGAGTGGCCAATAATTTTACGTAGTAGTCTACCACATGGTCCTGTACAGGCCATAGATAAGAGACCAGTGTGTCTGTAATTCCTCCCAAATTTTTTGCCATTATAGAAGTATCAGGGTTGTCTATGACCAACGCGTGCATGAGGTTATTTCATTTTTGACAATGTACTTCGTTCGTTAGCTTCATTTGCACTTGTATCAAATAGAATTCTGTGACTTAGTTTCTCACCATAAATCTCAGCGATTAGAATTTTATTGTTCGCACTCGGCAAAATTTTCAACACCATTTCGAGATTTCCCTCTATATCATCATGGCTTAAATTTTTAGGCCCACCCTTCTGAAGGAGATTACAACAATATGAAACCAACAATTCTGCGCCGCTTTTGCTTCCTGCAAATCCAATGTTTTAGGCTGAGCCAAGTGCATTATGTAAAACCTCTTCAAAATGCTTATTGTTCTGAAATACATTCTTCACAATTTTGGAGTATTTGCCTTGCAATTCAATAATTTTCTGAACAAATGGCTTAAGGCTTCCTCTTGATTTTAAACATGTTGCCTCTTCTCTATATAAATGTTCACCAAAGCTATTTGCTATGACCTCCAAAGATTGAGGTAATATTTCAAAGAACAACCTGTACATGTCGCAAATGGTTGTGTAAAGATTGATGTGCTCGTCTGCAGTAAAGTCACCATATCCCTCAACTTCTCCCAGGAAGTTTCTCGGCTTTATGATACCCTGGTACTCAATAGACCATCATTCCTTTAGCATTATAATATTGTCCTTGCTGCTATTACTCTTTGCCATGTTATTGTAATATTGTCCTTGCCACTATTACTCTTTGCCATGTTTCCCGGTGCTACAACCTTGTCTTCATTTTTGTTCTTATTTCCTATATCCTCTTGTCTGTTGTTAGTCTCTTCACTTTCATACTTTTCTTCACTTTCAAGTTGAGCTTGCTGGAACTTTTTAATTGGAGTAGGTTTAGGAGGTACAAAATTTTCCACATTCATAGTTGTCAGCGTTGAAGTAGACACAAATGTTGTTTTGGATGCCGACACAACTACACGTTTGGTGACCTTCTTAGCTACATGACTTTCTCTTTTTTAACAAAATTACTCTTAGTAAACAAGGCAAGATGGAGAAGACACACAGAGTAGCAACACTTGAGCTAAGTCGAAATTCTAGGGTGCAGTTTTTTGAGAATTTTCGAGTGAGCTTACAATGCTAGTGAGGCGCAGACCGACAAGGGATGTTATGATCCGAGGCCGAGAATACATACATTAGAGAGGCGGTTCCATACCAGGTAGCACAGAGGTCAATAGTAGGGATGCAATCGAGGAAGGCTGACGCAGAGACCACATAGAGAGGGACGCAGACCCTTTTGGTTGACGCAAAGGCAACGCAGAGGCCTTCGGGGTGATGCGGGGGTAGCCTATGCTGTGCAGAGGTAGCGCAGAGGCCTTAAGCGTGACGCAGGGCCAACCCATGTCATGCAGAGGATGCACTGGGTAGGAGAGGCTAACGTCGAGGATAGAAGAGCTGTTTTGAGGGTTCTAGTGGGCCAGAAAGGGCCCGTATTCAGTAATTCTTGAAGGGTTTGAATCAACCATATTTTCTGTCTACAAGTGATAAGGTACAAGTGTTGTGAATTTCTCTGTGGGGCAAACCACTACTAGTGCCCTAGATGTATTCAGATATTCTGCATAATAAATAAAACCCTCAAAGAGCTGCTGCACTGGACATTTGTCCGAAAAATCATGTGTGTCCTTTGTCATATGTGCCTATGTTTTAGTAAAGGATCTGTATATATGTAGGCTGTTAGTTGTGTTTACTTCGATATTTTTTGAATATTTATTGAAAATAACTTGTATAATTAAATCACAGGTAGGAGAAGTAAATCGAGATACTGCAGTAGGGTTTCTGTATTCAGAAATTTTCACACATTCATGAGGTCGAATTGTCATGAAAAAAATTACTGCTTTGGAGTGTGAAAATTGTATCCTACTGCAGCAACTGACATAGTTTCTTCTATTTGTTAAATTAATCAAACAAATTATTTACTATGTGCTATGGTAAATATCGAAACTAATACACTGCAGCCCTCACAAAACAAGTACTGTTGAAGAAAAATAAACACTGGAAGAACATGTGCACACACACAAAAATAAACAGTTATTTTTGGACTAAGTCCCCTGAAAAACCCGACTCTGGAAAGTTGAGGGTTATATTATTATGTAGTAGTAAATCTAAGTATAAAACTATGGATGCTTAAATCTAGCAATCCATACAAAGAAATAACTGAGAGAAAATCTAGTGAGAAAAATCTCACTCCCATTGGCGATTTGACACTGACCTTAGCTCGATTTGAGCTGCCCCTTGCTGCCTCTACATAGTCACAGTGTCAGCCTATGCAGTACTGCATCCACAAACTCGGAACTGCTTTTCCTCTCACTATCTTGCCAGTTGTTGTCTGGGAAATGGATCCTCCTGGCCTCTAGACTCTCTCCAGCTTCTAGCACTTAATCACTCCTTCTCCCTAGCTTCTGGAACTAAATCACTACTTCTCCCCAGTAAAATACAAAATATTCTCTGAAGCACTGAACTGCCTATGTGCGGCTCTGTGCTTCCTCTCTGTGGCACTCACATCCTCTCTGCAATGCACTCACTGGATCTAGAAAATCTTCATCGGACCTTAATATCCCTATCCCTCTCTCATTGCTTTGATCTCACTAGCTCTCTCCCCGACAACTCAGTGTTGCTACTCTGGAAATCAATCTGCCAGTGAAATTAAAATCTGCAAGTGTGTTCTCCAAGTCCCATCAATTTTCTTCTTATAATCTCTCATTGAGACTTCAACAACCACAATTAAAACTTAATCGATTGCTAAGATTAAACAGAACTCCATCCAAGTATTTTCCTAGAAGATTCTCGCCATGACTTAATTAATATCTTTTTATTAATCATGTTTCCTAAGTTTAGACTTAGGAAAAATTAAAAACTGACTAATTGATTCAATTAAGTCATTTCTAGGTGGAATTTCCAGAAACAATTTCTGGGTATCAGAGAATACATGTATTCTAACCTCTCTGTCAAATATCAAGGCTATAACACATCTGATGCTACAAAAAATAACTCTCCCTCTTAGCGATGAAAGTGTTCTAGCATTGCAACTACAACTGTTACTACAATACACTACCTCTGCACCATCTCTTATCACGCTATTGATGTCTGGCTACTGTTTCCCATGAACTACTGCGCAAATCTCATACGCGTTGCATCTGTGTTGTTGCTGACCTGCTGAATTGTTGTCAACTACTGCATTTGCACTGCAACTCTGTTGCTGCTGCTACTGTAACATCTGCAACTCCCTCTCATTTGTTGCTACTGCAACTATGTTAGGTCCCTATATTACTAGTATAGTCCTTTATTGTTGTTAGTGTACCCCCCTTATTGTTATTATTGTACCCCTGTAACCCCCATATTGTTATTATTGTGACCTTAAATTATTATTGTTAGGTCGGCTAGGATTACATTGTGGCCCCACTAGGATTACATTGTGGCCCCATGGACTCCTATATATAGAAAGGAGGTTTTGTAATTTGTATCATCCAAGAATTGTTCATTCATGTAATGTATTGGAGGTTGCCCCCTCGAAGTGGCTTATTTCTAAGTCGTTGATATCTCTTTTCTTCTATTTTTGGAGCTGGTTTCACAAAATTTGGTATCAGAGCTTTGGATTCTAGGGTTTCGCTGCTCCAAACAGGTCATTGTGGCATTTTCGCTATAACTTTTTTTCTACGAAGTTTCAGAAGCTGCAATTTTTTGGGTGTGAAACCAAAATCCTAAGGACATTGTCACAAAATTTTAGAGCTTGGTTCACAATATTTTCGGAGATATGATCTGTGGAAGTTAGGTCTTTTTGCAGGCTCCTCAATTTAATCTAAACAGGTCATCGTGGATAACCTTTTTTCTACGAAGGTTCAGAATCTGAAATTTTTAGGGCATGAAGCTGAAATCCTGAGGAAACTCATCGCAAAATTTCAAAGCTTGGTTTGCAATATTTTCGGAGATATGATTTGTGGAAGGTAGTGCTTTTTCAGGCTCCTGAATTTCATCTCAAAGAGGTGATCGTGGGAAAAGCTTCATAACTCTCTCTTTGAGCATTGGATTGGAGTGCCGTAAAAAGTGGCCACAAGTACATGGACTATAGTTTCTTTGCTATCAATTTCAGAGCTAAAAGACAAAACAGTGACACGTGGCAAGTCGTACAAGTGCGATCTACTGAAACAGTCCATAATTAGGTCATTGTGGCAGATTGGACATAAGTTTACCTTGAAGAATCCAAATCAGCTCAGACCCGTGGCATTCAAAAGAGGATTCAGAAGGCTAACTCAGTGCAAAATTTTAGATATTTAAGAGCTGTAACCACAGAGATAATCCAATTTAAATATCAAGCTCTTCAAAAGCAAGAAAAAGGTGTGTAATTTTTTCCGAATTGCATAAGTCTTGTTTGAAGAATCAATTTGAATTGATTCCAAGGGCATATTGTAGAATAGATATCAGTATTGGGTTTTAAAAAATGCCCCGTAGAAATAATTCAACACCCATTAAGCCTTCAGAAGGCTCTATTATGACTCATGAAGATGAAGAATTGCAACATGATCTATCAAAATTACAAGAGCAAGTACACCAAATTTCGCTCTCGCAAAGAGCAACAAAAAATGAAATGGAAGTTTTGAAGAAATGCATGGAAGCGAATATGGATGATTTGAAGAAAGGCGTGGAAGCTAAGATGGATGGCGTGGAAGCGAAGATGGATGGTTTGAAGAAAGGCGTGGAAGCTAAGATGGATGGCATGGACGCTGGCATAGAAGCTAAGATGGATGGCATGGAAGCTGGCATGGAAGCTAATATGGATGACATGAAAGACAACATGGAAAACATGAAGAATGATCTAAAAGAAGACATGGAAGGTTTGGAAAATTTGATACAAGAAATGTTTCCTAATGGTGAAAAGATAGTAGAGGAAACTCATGATGAGAACAAAGTAAATGTTAATCGTGACTTCATAAACTCTAATGTTGGCGAGAAGAACCACCATATTCCAAAAATGGATATGAGGAAGTTTGATGGAAAGGATCCTGTAACATGGATACTACAGATGGAGCAATATTTTGATCTCCATAATGTGCAAAACACACAAAAGGTACGCATTGCAACTTTACTTTTAGAACAAAATACATTTGTATGGTATCGATGGCTTTGCTGTAAAAAAATTGTTACTTGGTCAATTTTTACAGAGGAAATGATAGCACATTATGAGGGTACAAAGCAGTGTTTTGAACATCGCGATTAAATCGCGATTTTTTGAAAAAATCGCTAATTGGGAAAAAATTGTGAGTTTTTCCAAAAAATCGCGATTTTTTTGGTAAAAATCGTGGGCCCATCCAACAGCTACCCTATAAGTTCAAAAATCGATTTTTTTTTTGTCATTTTTGCTGACACACCCTGTTGGCATTTAATGGTAATGTTAAATTCTTAAGTAAAAGTGATATTTCCTTCCTTTTACTTAAATTTTTAACATTACCATGAAATGACTCAGGATGTTTAAGAGTGGTTTCGACCTCATTGGATTTCATATGGAGAAACTAGAATTTTAGATTTCACTCAAAATTCAGCAGACTTAATGGTTTTCAGGGTTTCATGGTTTGGGATTTGCATTGTTTCCATTTGATTCTATTATGTGTAAGGGTATGAGATTGGCATTTGATCAAGGGTATGAAGTCCTTCAAGAACCTTGATGTTGGTGGCATTGATTGTTGAACTTTGTTGATGTTGGTGGTATTGATTGTTGAACTCCCCTACCATGGCCTTAACAAGAATGTACCCTTCACTCAAAGGAAAACAACTAGTTAGGCATGTTAATCTTTTTCTACCGCATTTTAAGGTTGAGGAGATGAACCCTTCACTCAAACCAAAATCATTGGTTAGGCATGTTAAACTTTTTCAATTTCTATCATGTTATAAGGTTGAGCAATCCAAGTCTAAAGACTTTGAGCTAGATGATGTTTATGTATCTCTTGTTGATAATCCCATTTCTAGTAGCAATGAATCAATAATGAGTTTCATGAGGAGGAGGAGGAGGAGCAACAACAGGAGGAGGAGGTGACACCACCTACCCCTGCTACTAGTAGAGGACGTGGTCTGCCTCCTTTAGCTCTTGGTGCTTCAGGATCTGGAGCACAACAGAGTCCATTGCCATCCCTGCCAGCTTCTTCGTCTAGAGGGAAAGCTGTTACATTTTCTCGCAAGAGGGGCAAAGGAAATCAGTAGTATAGGTTATTTGGTGCATTCCTTTGTATATAACATTATGACTCATGATATGAGATACATTATTATATTTTTTGTTGATATTTTGAGGTTGAGTTGACACTCAGGACTTAGTATTCAGGACATGATTCACTATTATGTGTGATGTAGCACTAGACATGATATTACACGTCTTATATATTAGTTTTTTTTTCATATTTATGTGTCAATGCATTTATTTTATGTTGTGGGAACTTTAGATATTAAAAAAATTGAAAAAAAAATGAATCTTTTTGTATGTGCCGATTTTTACCCGATTTTTACGATTTTTTCCCGATTTTTACGATTTTTTCCGATTTTTTCCCCTCGCCGATTTAATCCCGATCGTGATTTTCAAAACATTGGTACAAAGAGCAACACCTTCTTTAGCCAATTGATAAATCTCAAACAAAAGGTTTTAATGGGGCAGTGCATTGAGGACTTCCAAAAATTGAATATAAGGGTAACTGATATTCCAGAGGAACATAGGATTGATCTCTTCATAGGTACTTTAAAGGATAACATCCAACATGAAGTTCACGTTTTGGAACTTGATTCATTGGACAAGGCATTCAAGTTGGCAAGAAAAACTGAATTTAAAATTATGGTGACAAGGAAGCCTACCACTCACTTCTATAAAGAAGGAAGTGTTGCTACGCCTAGATTTCCACAACCTACAAGGTTGACACCACAACAGTTGGAAGAAAAAAGAGCAAAAGGGCTTTGCTACAGTTGTGATAGCAAATACACTAAAGGTCATAAGTGTGCTGAGAAGAAATTATTTTACATAGATTGTGAAGAGGAAGAAGAAAATGAATAAGAAGAGGATATACACCAGGAACCAGCCCTAGAAGAGGAAGAAATGAGTCCGAACATATCGTGTAATGCATTGGCAGGAATTACCACTCCTCAAACTCTCAAGATAGAAGGACATATCAAGAAGAAAAAGGTAATAGTGTTGATTGATTCAGGTAGCACCTATAATTTTATTCATTGTAAGGTAGCCAAGGAATTAAATTGTTTCCTATACCCAGCACCAGAATGTCAAGTGATGGTTGCAAATGGAGGAACTATAAATTGCTCGGGAAAATGCCATAATATCAAGCTAACCATGGGGGAATATGTATTGACTAGTCCAATGCTTTCCATTCCTATGGGAGGTGCTGATGTTGTACTAAGAGTACAATGGTTACAATCTTTGGGGACGGTAGCTTTTAATTTTCAAGAACTTTTCTTGAAATTTTTTTCAGAAGGAAAGGAAGTCGAATTACGCGGTATTGAAGGAAATCCGGGAAGGATAATAAGCTCTAATTTCATGACAACGCTTCTAAAGAAATAACAACGAGGCGTAATTGCACAATTATGCTCACTAGAAGTTCCAACATCAAAATCATCTATTTCTGCAGATCTCCAACAAGTCTTGGACAATCATTCCAAGTTGTTTGAAACTCCCAAAGGAATCCCACCTATTCGTGATCATGATCATGCTATTCATTTGATTCCAGGAATTGTTCCTCCAAACATCAGGCCTTATAGATATCCTTACTTCCAAAAGAGAGAAATTGAACGTATGATTGCAGAAATGTTAGAGGCGGGTATAATTCAACCTAGTTAAAGTTCTTTCTCTGCTCCCGTAGTATTGGTACACAAGAAGGATGGATCATGGCGAATGTGTCCGGATTATAGGGAGCTCAATAAGCTCACCATTAAAGATAAATTCCCCATTCCTGTGATTGATGAATTATTGGATGAATTACATGGAGCAATTTATTTTACCAAGTTGGATCTTCGTTCAGGATATCATCAAATTAGAATGAAGACTGAAGATATTCCAAAAACAGCATTTCAAACTCATGAGGCTCATTATGAATTTTTGGTCATGCCTTTTGGCCTTACTAATGCACCTTCTACATTTCAAGGGTTGATGAATTCCATTTTCAAACCCTTCCTTAGAAAATTTGTGCTAGTATTTTTTGATGATATACTAATCTACAAAAGGTCTTGGAAGGATCATGTTCAACATGTTGACAGGGTGCTCAAACTATTGCAGGAGAAACAATTATATGCAAAAACATCCAAATGTTTCTTTGGAGTACAAGAGGTGGAATATCTGGGTCATATTGTATCTCACGAGGGTGTTTAAGGTAGACACTAACAAAATTAAAGCCATTAAGGAATGGAAAGTCCTCACAACCATAAAGCACCTAGCACCGGTCTTAGCTACACCAGACTTCACAAAAACCTTTATTGTGGAATGTGATGCCTCAGGAAATGGAATTGGTGCAGTTTTAATGCAGGAAGGAAGACCCATTGCTTTTGAAAGTCGTCCAATCAAAGGAAAGTATTTACAGAAACCTATTTATGAGAAGGAAATGTTAGCAATACCACATGCACTAAAGAAATGGCGAACTTACCTAATGGGAAGACACTTCAAGGTAAAAACTGATCATGATAGTCTTAAACACTTTTTGGAACAAAGACTATCGTCAGAAGAACAACAAAAATGGGTCACAAATATGTTGGGTTACGACTTTGAAATAATCTACAAAAAAGGAAAGCTGAATGTTGTTGCAGATGCACTCTCAAGAAAGAATGAAGAGGTGGAAGCATTGCTTTGTGCCATTTCTATTATCCAACCAGATTGGATAACTGAAGCAAGAGATGAATGGAAGAAGGACAAAGATGTATGGACACTCATTCAAAAGTTGCAGCAAGATCCTAGTACATCCGATACATTTAGTTGGAAAAATGATTCCTTATGGTACAAAGATCGCTTATATCTTTGTAAGAATTCCCAACTAAAACAAAATATTCTTCCGGAATTGCACACTTCTCCTTTAGGAGGACACTCAGGATTTTTAAAAACTTACCACAGGGTGAAGAAAGAATTTTTTTGGGATGGCCTTAAATCTGATATTCGAAATTTTGTGGCGGAATGTTTGGTTTGCCAGTAGAATAAAGTGGAAACAATTAAGACCCCAGGACTTCTACAACCTTTATCCATTCCAAGTCAACGTTGGGAGGAGATTTCAATGGATTTTATCGCAGGTTTACCTAAGTCCGAAGGAAAGAGTGTCATCATGGTGGTAGTTGATAGACTTACCAAGTATGCACACTTTTGTGCATTATCTCATCCATTTAAATAAAGTACAGTTGCTACTACATTTATGGATAGAATTCAAAAGCTACATGGAAGCCCAAGGGTTATTGTGAGCGACAGAGATCCCATTTTTACTGGAAATTTTTGGACGGAGTTATTTTCTTGTTTGGGTACTCAATTAGCTCATAGCTCATCTTATCATCCTCAATCTGATGGTCAAACCGAGATAGTAAATAAATGTTTGGAAGGATATCTTCGTTGTTTTGTATCTGATAAACAAACACAATGGGTCAAGTGGTTACCTCTCGCTGAATGGTGGTATAACACTTCCTTCCATACCGCAGCAAAAATGACCCCATTTATGGCACTTTATGGATATCATCCACCATCGATCACATCATATTTAAGGGAAAATTTGAAGGTTCAAGCAGTGGAAGATCACATCGAGCATCGGCAAGAAGTTCTCCAACTCTTAAAGGATAACCTGAATTTGGCACAAAATCGAATGAAACAACAGGCAGATCAACATCGCAGCGAGAGAAGTTTTGATGTAGGAGACTGGGTATTTTTACGGTTACAACCATACAAACAAATGTCCCTCAAGCAAGCTAAGAAGGATAATAAATTATCGCCAAAGTACTATGGTCCTTACAAGGTGTTGCAAAATATTGGTACTATGGCATACAAATTGGAGCTTCCTGCTTCTTCGCGAGTACATCCAGTTTTCCATGCTTCATGCTTAAAGAAGGTTATAGGTGAAAATCTTCCAGTTCAAACAATATTGCCAGAACTTGATGAGGAAGGAAAAATCATATTGGAACCTGAAGCGGTCACGGAAACAAGAACTCGACAACTACGGAATCGATCAATTTCAGAGTATCTCATCAAGTGGAAGAACTTACCCACCGAAGATTCTACATGGGAGGATGAGAATTTTATACAGAAGCACCCGGAGCTACTCAAGTGTTGAGGACAACACTTTTTTGAAGGAGAGGGGCATGTTAGGTCCCTATATCACTAGTATAACCCCTTATTATTGTTAGTGTAAACCCCTTATTGTTATTATTGTACCGTTGTAACCCCCATTTTGTTATTATTGTGCCCTTAAATTATTATTGTTAGGTCGGCTAGGATTACATTGTGGCCCACTAGGATTACATTATTGCCCCATGGACTCCTATATATAGAAAGGAGGTTTTGTGAATTGTATCATCCAAGAATTGTTCATTTATGTAATGTATTGGAGGTTTCCCCCTCGAAGTGGCTCATTTCTAAGGCGTTTATATCTCTTTTCTTCTCTTTTTGAGTTGGTTACACAACATATGCTTAGCTAGTTTCCATTTTATTATTTTTTTTCCTAGTTTGATCATTAATTTTAGTTTAAATTTTTGTACTAGGAATTGGTACGAGGACTAAATTACCTTAGAGAAGTAAGTA
This sequence comes from Pinus albicaulis, assembly GCA_034641835.2. Lineage (NCBI taxonomy): Eukaryota > Viridiplantae > Streptophyta > Pinopsida > Pinales > Pinaceae > Pinus > Pinus albicaulis. The sequence goes on from CM076575.1 coordinate 678,549,920, forward strand.
ATATTTTCTTCCCTTGCACCTTTTGGTGACCCTGGGCATGCATATGAATGCTCTCTTTTGATAATTTTCCATCTCCCTTTAGTTAATCATTTAGTTTAATTAGGAAAAATTGTAAGTGTCCCACTATCTGCATATCATTTTCTTATCACAAGGAGCAATCAGAACATAGTTTAATAGTGGGAGGTGTAAAGGATCACCACATATCCACATCTTGAAAAATTGTCTAACTGTTCACTTTTTCTCACACACTACCATACCTTAACCAAAGTAAGCCACCTTAAAACTAACCATAAGTGAACTCATTAAAATTCCCCATAGGGTCCACAAGATAATTAATAGTTCAGGCTAGGACCATGGGGGTAGGCATCCAATAAGCCTCCATGGCTAATTTACATCTTCAAACATAGAATTGGACTTTATAGGGAGCTTTAAACCCATCTATGGAAAAGAAAACCAGAGCAACATAGAGAATTGATTCAGAGGAGGTTAAGCTTAGGCCCAATGTCTGCAGTATTATTTGGGGCTACATAACCCATCTAATGCTTGGTACTGGTAGCTGAGTTACCAAGAAGCTCAACACTCGAACGCTCATGTGGGACAATGGTACTTAGTGGAAAAAACTTGGGCATCCTTTCCTATAGGTGACAGTGCAGGAAGCACTAGATCCTCTAAACATTACCTTGGTTGATTCTTCAGTTGATCAAAGGAGTCGCTAGTTCTTTCGGGATGTTAGCCCCAATAATCAACAGATGATATCTTCACAAGGACCAATTACAATTGAGAGTGTGAGTACATTTAGCTCTTTTTGATTTTGAGTATCACGCGCAAAAACAAACAAAACCATTTTTGATTGATTAATCACATAGAAATAATCTAAACGTAAATTAAACTTTTGTTTTGCTTTGTTTTATGTATGTGGTCACCTTTTTTTCTTTGATATATAATCTCTCTCATGTCATACAACTCAAGAATATTTCCAAAACCACACCTAGCTGACACCATAACAGACCCAACAGGACCTCATCGATCTAGACATATTTTTCACCTCCCCCCATTAGCAGGAGGAGTTTCAGGTCTTCCGCCTTTTAGCCATCAAAGATGGAACACTGCCACCTTTATCAGTTCATCCTTTATCAGGAAATTTTTAGTTTGGAACCAAGAAGGATCAACCAACGCCACAACAGTGGAAACCCCCACAGGGTAGCCACATGCCACTCCTCTGACAACCCCTAGGGGGTAGAGGAACGCTACCCGTTCGGGGAACTAATAGAACAAAAATCTTGGTACGTCACAGACAAACCCCATACCCAACTACAACCCTGGGTTATCCCCATCCACAATGGCACTCAACACATAATTACCTTCCTAATAATCATTGAATTTACCTGATCTATCAAAGCTAACGAATGACCCCATTGCACACAACCCCACATGGAACCCCATGTCCATGAAGCTCCCTTCAGACATTCAAAAATTCAAAGGGAAGCAAGTGGAAGGCCCCATAAATCATGTAATGAATTTACACTTGTGGTGCTCATCGAATAGTATCATTAATGAAATTGTTTGGCTAAGACTTTTCAGCTCACCGTAACCGAACCAACTATGACATGGTATCTGGAACAACCTTCTGCTACACATGGAACCTTTAGCTCCCTAGATACTGCAATCCTCACATATTTCTAGTTACCCCTCCACCATGACTCAGGGATGGAATTACTGACAAATTTTAGACAAACACCAGTCGTCAATACCATGGGCCATCTTCATGAATCGCGGCAACATCAAAGTCTATGTAAAGCCAAACTCGATGATTGAGTCCGGCTAGACCTATTCTTGAAAAATCTCGCTGTAGATATTTCTAAGGATGTGGAAACTCAAAAACCTACATCCAAAGAGGATGCCATCAACAAATCCCAGTAGATCAAGCTGATATACACACAGTTAAGATACATTTATAACATCCTTCCTAACACCCTGAACCTACAAACTAATAAAGAATTTCCAGACACGTTAAACATTGTAGACAAATTGATAGGGTCATTGACCCAAAATCACCTAGGAAACAGTAATCCGTACCGCCATTATGCATATCATCCTAACCAAAACATCCCACAAATATGCTACCATCAAAGTCATCATGGACCTTATTATAACATGACCAATAGGGTGTAATCGTACCAGCATAAGCAAGGAGGACCTTACCCTCCTACACAGGGGACCAAGTACATAGCTATAAATGTTGATGGAAGATCTACCCCCCAACAGTCATTCACAAACTAGGGACACAGATGCCAATATTCCCAATCCCAAGGAAAAAAGCCACCAACACATAATAATGCACGAGTAAACTTTGTGCAACCTTCCCAGGAACAACTACACTAGTCATATGACCAGGATAATCATAGTTATACTCCTAACATGGCAAGGAAAAAAAAAAAGAAAAAAAAAGGAAAATCATGGACAGGGAGTCAGTAACCAACAATGCCCTCTGTAACCAAGAGCCAAATAACTCCCAAGGGTAGAATAAGAGCGTGAATCTTCGGACCAACCAATGTCACAAAATTTGTGGTGAGTATGTGTTGTCAAGGTAAATCCCCTCTGTGGACAGAGGCGATCACTACTAGCCCAGACTGTGTCTAGCAATAATCAATCACGCTATAGTGCAAGTTCCTAATTGAAAATAAACCAACTAGCGATGAAGGCTTACCTCGAATCCAACGTGGTCGTTGCAGAAGAGGTGGTGCTCCCGTTCCTTAGCCCTGGCAGATCACGATCCCCATGATCTCCGTGATGGGACACCTGCACATGTAAGAAATAAAACAAACGCAAGCATAAAATCCAGTAGATGCAACTATATGTCAGTCAGAAAGGACATAACTCATCATCATAAGCAACAAGAGTGGAACCATAACCAATATTCATTCATTAATAATGAATCAAAGGAAAATTAAAACCATAGTTCTGACGATGAATTCTCCTTCGGAGGGGTCGCTAGTAGAATACGTCTCGAAAAGCCTATCAAGGATGGGACAAACTCTCTCTTCAGCTCTTGACGATAGTCTCCTTGGTTGAATTGGCCTTAAGGCAATTATGGAGGTTCTTGCAGCATAAGGCTCTTTGGAATTTGGGAACTTGAAGACTTGAAGACTAGCTTGCAATGGAGATGGGCAAGCTTTTATAGATAGAGGAAGGGGAATTGGGATCCCTATAATCATGGGATTGGCCCTATCATCAAGGAAGCTTCCATGAGAGGTGGCAAACCACTTCCTCTCTATGGAAATCCGTAGCCAAACCTCCCAACTCTAGATAGATATCAATTCCTGGATCAGTTAGGATGAAACTTCCGCCATTTATTTTTAAAAAACACCTCTTAAATTGGCTGGCATGAGTGTGACTCTGGGACAGAGCGCCAACTGGCGCGACCTCTTTGAAGTATTTTCCCCATTGGCATGTGTACTAAACTTCCTGCTCGCGCCAATGCTAAAAGGGCCATTTTTAGGGTTTTTCACAAGGAGATGTCTTCAGGGCAATGAAAGCTCTTGTTCAGAGGGATGTCATTAAAGTGGTTTCAAGCCATGTCACTGCTCACAAGTCACAAAATGAGCCCTCTAATTTCTTGGACGGGGATTGCAGGGACGGTGAAAAATTATAGTGTAACAGATGCCCCCTAAAGCATGAGGCTCGAGAGAGAGAGAGGGGTGAAATGCTTTACGAGAATGTGTCCAAATGGAAAATTCGTCATCGGAAAACCTATGTGAAGAAATACAACTGATATCTCAGATACATGATATATATGTGGTATGGGCGCAGCCATCCATAACAGAGTATACAATAATCCAGATCCAAGGCATGGGTGCAACCATTCAGTGAGGATCGGTAAATAGACTCAGGTATGGTCGCAACCATCTAGTAAGTGAGTCATGTAATCAATCATAATAATCCACAAAATCACAACCTGGATTACAATAGACACAATACAGGGTCTTGCGCTCCATCTCAACCCGAACAAAGTACAAGTTCAAGCATGCGAATAAATGAGCTGAAGTCGAGCATGCAAGAACATCGTCTAATTATCAGCCGATGATGAAAGCTGTTAACAGATGCGAGAGGTACCACCAATAATGACAATGGCCCTCAAGATACTATAGGTACAATCTACAGAATGTGAATCAATGAGCTGGCGTCGAACACCCGTAGAATCACTCGATCAGAGGCCAATGATGAAAACCTCGCATTGAATGCAAAGAACCTGCCATTGAGGCATGTAGGCTCCAAGGCACCAGAAGGGAGTCTCTAGATCAACTTCCTGGATAATGAGCTAAAGTCGACAGGAAGTGACCTTGATCGAAGGTGGGCCATAATGTTTCCCACATCATCGACATGAGACAGAGGAACATACTGTTTTTGTGAATCACGATCAGATGAGAATCAGAGGGAGGTTGATATTTGTAGAGGTCAACTTCTCTTGAACATATCAGCAGCACGATAGTGGATTTGGCAGTATTTGACATCAAAATATCAGAGGTCATAGTGACGAGGAAAAGAAAAAATGAGAGGTCAAAAGGGATTACCCAAACCCATGGAGGCAAGTGAAAAACGAGATGACATGTCCCCAACCTGACACGAATGCAGACAAGTGCCACATTCAAGAGTGACATATTGCCAACACGACAATGATGTTGGCTCCATTTTCCCCACCATTTCGGTGAGTACCTCTTTATTTTTACACAAGCTTGAAGAGGATACCATATGCTTGTCATATAAATCCTTCCTTCGGATGAATCCATCCTAGTACATTGAACGAGCCCTGGGAAGGAAAGACTCGAGTATCGTCATTTAGACTAAATCCAATGTCATCAGGGTTTAACGAGTCTGACAAAGGAAGAACTCGGTGTTTTTTCATATTTAGAGAGTTTGAAAATACAGCTTAAAAGTAAAATCCAATGGTCCCTTTTCGTAAATAGTTCCTCAAATCCGAAAAGGTAGAAAACTATGTGTGAGGAAACCTCCTAGTCACGATAGGCTAGGGTATTCCTTTTTCGTAAATAATCTATCCCAGCCTGAAAAAGGGGTAAACATATACTGGGTTGATGTGTTTCATAACCACTTTAATGAGATCAAAATGACAAGCAACTCAACAATCTTTTCATGTTTAGAGAGTCAGAAAAGAGCTGAAGCATGACTCCTCCTGGAGGAACGAGTGGTATAATGGGTAGCTACTGGTTCCGGCAATGGTGGAACTGCTCAAAACAAATAAAGGTCAAGAGGCTGGCTAACAAGATCACTCATTGCAGCGGTTCCTCAAGAACGGGTAAAACAACCAAGTGAAGGCATATGATCGGCCAAGTAGATAGTGACGATGGAATGAGAAAACCAAGGCTCATTTGGCAAAAACAGGCTGATAAAATGGCAATCACGAGAGGTAAAATGGGAAAGGTTTCATTTTTACACAAGCTTGAAATCAAAAAACTCTGCTTGAAGTTGGTTTCATTTTTACATAAGCTTGAAATGAAGATAAACTATGCTTGAGACTGGTTTCATTTTTACACAAGCTTGAAATAGAAACAAACTATGCTTGAAAAAGTTAAGCATGCCCCCAGCATGGTGTCTCAATTCGAGGTACATGCCCCCCAAGCTTAAATCCATATGAAAGGAAGATGGAGTGAGGGTTCAAGTTACGGGATCAAGAGAAAGAGTCGAATGGGATTTTACGAGAACTTAATAAAGACTCGAATTGAACAGGAACATGTTTCATTGTTTTAATGAGGTTGACACATTAAAAGAACTATCCTCAGAACACCTTGTTTCATGGTTTAAGGAGCTTGGCACAAGACAAGGAACTCAACTCTGACAACCTTGTTTCATTTTTTAAGGAGCTTAACACAAGACAAGGAACTCTGCTCCGACAACCTTGATTCACTTTTTAAGGAGCTTAACACAAGATGAGGAACTCTGCTCCGACAACCTTGTTTCATTTTTTAAGGAGCTTAACACAAGACAAGGAACTTTGCTCTGACATCTTTATTTCATTTTTTAAGGAGCTTGACACAGGAAAATGAAATATGCTCTGATGACCTTGTCATAATGAACAAGAAGTCATCGCTTCCTAGAGTTCCATTCCTGATGGAAGGAAAACATCCTGGAAGTCAGGACCCAATGCCCCCAGCACCTGATGCACGATGGCACTATCACTGAGTACATGCACGGGGTAGGTAGCCACATAGTTGACCTGCAGTGGGGCAGATACAACGGGTGGATAAAAACTAGGAAGGGATGATGGTGGTCCAGTTGTCACATTAGGACCAAAGAACAAAAGTTGATAAACGGTCACAATTCGTCCGTCATGTGGAAAAAAGACCACATGAAAAAGGGAGGAGACAAGCGCTCCCATGCAATAGGTGTAATCGCACCCCAAAAGTAGATTGAAATCCAAGGGTCCTGGAACAACCATCACGTCCATATGGACAGTTTTACCTCCCAAAGTAATAGGTAACCTTGGGAGGATCCCTAACGGTTGACTCATTCTTCTGTTAAATGCCAACAGATTCTGCGTAATAGGCGCAAGCAGCGACGAGCCGAAAGCTTGCTAAGTAGTTGAGGATAGAACACTAATAGACACGCCTTCGTCTATAATGGTGCTCGGTACGACCAGACCAAAATCATGTACTGTGATCTCAAAAGACACATAAGACGGAAGGCGGTATCTCATAAATTGATTCCAATCAAAGGAAGCAACCAAACTACTTGGAGGGGCTACCATCGAACTGAGATGGTCTTCCCCCGGTGTTACAGAAGAAGAAGGAGCATCCTCCATGACCTCCATCTCGAAGGTGGGAGGGGTATCCTCCGGGACCTCCATCACGGGAGGTGGAGGAGAAACTTCTTGAGGTATAGGGACAGGAAAATATTTCTCCAAGTTCGAAGAATCCAAAGAAATAAGAAGAACCTGAGGGATGTGAGGTCCACTCTCAACGGAAAAGACCTAGTGCACCACAGACAAGGCCATCTCAACCAATCCCACGACCAATGGTTGGTCGGGAATGGATTCCTAAATTCGAATTTCCGAGGGAGCGGGATTGACCAAGGATGACTCTTGACCAATCATAGGATCAACTGGTGGAGGACTCAAAGAAAGCTGCTTATAATTAGCCAGAAGGCATGGTGTAGAAATAGTCGAGCTGTCCAACACTCGCTTGGTTTCATCCATATAAAGACAAAGGTGAATGGCATGGTGCCCTTCACACAACTTACAAGGATTGGTAATCTTACCCTGCTTCTTAGGAGCCTTACCAACACCAGTTGAAGACGTGCCCTCAACTTGACTCCCAGAAGCCAATGGAAACAGTGGGCGACCATTGGACCATACTTTGAGCACCTTGGGAATGCTAGGGAAATCTCGAAGAAGATGGTCTCCCGTGCACAACATGCAAGGAAACTTGACTTTCCTTGGAGAGTTGGAAGGTTTATCAAGATGAGACTTCTTAGGCGCAATAGCCACAGAGTTAGCCTCTCCTTTATCAGACTTCTTCTTCTTTATCTTCTTCTTCTTCTTCTTAGCCACCTGGTTACTCGAATCCAAACTTTCACCAGGCGAAGTAGATGAGGAGGATGCAGAAAGAGGCGAAGAAGGGTAGAGGTCCACCTTGGAATCAACATGATGTTGTTCAGGTGGAGGAACTGATTGACCGGTAGCTTAGACATTCGAGACCACAGAGGTTGAAAACAACCAAACATGCAACCCAACAGTTAACCCAGGAAGGGACAACGTTCCCATATAAGGAGCACCAACATTCCCAAAAGGAGGAAAAGGACCCAGATTCCCATCGGAGGGGATTCCTTGGTTGGTGAACTCCAGAAAAGTTTCCATCAGAAATGATCTTCAGAACAACACCCTAAGGAAACTAACCTTAACTAGGAATATTTCGTGGGCAGTTAATTTTTAAAACATTGAAACAAAACTCTACCGTTTCATCTTTTAAGAGTCGAGAAACAGGAAAAAGGTGACTCTATCACTTTCAGATTGGAAACAAGCGTGAAAGGACAAGCGCTTGATGACCTTTTCAAATTTAAAGAGTCAGAAAAGATCGAAATGACTAGTCAAGAATACTAGGAAAAGGGTGTACCAAATAACCGTGAATTGCAATATACACCTTCGTTTCAAAATGAAAGAGAAATCAACCAAGGACTTAACGTACGTGCAGGAAATCTTCCTGAATGCTATGTCCAGTGTATCACGTGTATAGGGTGGCAGAATCAGCTTCATATGTATAAAGGATAGAAACCTAGTGGGATATCCCTTTATATACTCAACGGTACGGGGAGCACAAGTCCGTACTAGTGCTATCTAAAGCCAAGAGGTGAACGATAGCTACTAGGTTTTAAGGCGTCGGAACACGTCTCTAACCTAGACCTCTAAATGTTGCGTTAATGTTTCAATGCTGCCTTAGTGTAAATTGAGTAAATTTTAATGTTGATCTTCAATTATGTTTTGGTTTCAAGGCCCTACTGTATGTCATCTGAAAATCTCCTATATGCAGCTATATGAGAAAAGAAAACTTTTCAATTCGATGAATGCTATCTAGTTAAGGGAAGAGCTTCAAACAATGATGCAACAAACAACAAAACTGAAAATGAAACTTTTTCCAAACTAGATGTCTTTCACTATCCAAAAGTAATTTCAAACATTCAATGATGCGAATAATGTAATGTAATCTATGCAAAATCCTCTTTTTCGAAAACTATGCAATTGTAATCTATGCACAATTTCCTTTTTTTTTGAAAACTATGCAATTGTAATCTATGCACAATTTCCTTTTTATTTTTCAAATAATAAGAATGCACTCAATGCATTTTTCGATGAAATGAGAATCTACTTAATGCATGCTTTCAATGAAAGATAATGCACTCAAAGCGAATTTTAGCTTTAAATCATTAAACAATGTGATCTAAGTTCAATGATAAATCTCAAAATACTCTTCAATGCAATGTGATCTAATGCATTTTAACAAAAAGAACACTTTGAGACGAAAACTAAATAAACGCAAATCTTCTTAATGAAGGATGAATGCAAAAGAGATGTAAACAAACACTAAGAATGCAATCGTTGTTTCAAACACTTTGTCACAAAATCCGTCAAAAGGCGACAAGACATATGAGGTCAAACACAAAGAGGACTTCCAAAGAAATAGATCAAAACAAGGCATTCATTCCCTTTTACATCAAGCAATCATGGAGAGAATACATTTCAAAGAATGAGAAACGTAATATATGCTCATACAGTGAAAATACCGGAAGGGAAAGACACACTGGTGAAGGATTTAGGGAAAAAGTCTCAAATTTCACACACCCTAAAATTGGCCCGACTTTGTCATTGACAACTAGCGCCAACTGGCGTGACTTGCACACTAACAACTAGTGCCAATGGCCAATTGGCACGGGTTGCTAACTGACAATAAGCACCAACGCCTGAAATGAAAAAACAAAGAATTTATCCCAACCAAGACTAGACTCACCACTTCAAGAAGAATCTCCAAGACTCAAATGAACCATGTGATCTAGGCTCAAAGCAAGACACACACAGATCAAGCTCAGAAAGCTCGAAATAGAGTAAACCCTAGTACCTCACAGGATTGGTGTGACTTTGAGGCTGAAACTAGTGCCAGAAAGGAATTGGCGCGGGTAATACACAAGAAACCTATGCCAATGGGCGCGACTGTCAAGCTAAAAAGAGCGCCAATCGAGTTTCCCAGTCAAAAATAAAAAAGAGCAATCCAACAAGCAGACCAGTGATAATCAAGCTATCCAAAAGCCAAATTCATAGAAAGAGCCAGCCCAAAGAGCTGATCAAGCAAGTAGAATCAAGAATCAACCGAAGAGACAAGACAATGCTCCAAGTGTTCAGTTTACAAACTAAACCGAAGATTCACTGAAGTAGCTTTGATCTACTTCGCAATTGCAGAGCAAAAGCATTTCAAAGGCTATCTGGCCAACTTCATGCTCCGTCTATAGCTTATAAAACGAATGACAATAAGCCAACGAATCCCTAGCGGAGTCGCCAATTTGTTGTGGAGGTAAATCCCCTCTGCGGACAGAGGTGATCCCTACTAGCCTAGACCGAGTCTAGCAACAATCAATCATGCTATAGTGCAGGTTCCTAATTGCAAATAAACCAACTAGCGATGAAGGCTTACCTGGAATCCAACGTGGTCGTTGCAGAAGAGGTGGCGCTCTCGTTCCTCAACCCTGACAGATCACGATCCCCACGATATCCCTGATGGGACACTTGCACATGTGAGAAACAAAAAAAACGCAAGCGTAAAATCCAGTAGATGCAACTATATGTCAGTTAGAAAGGACATAACTCATCATCATAAACAACAAGATTAGAACCATAACCAATAGTCGTTCATTAATAATCAATCAACGAAAAATTACAACCGTAGTTCTGACGTTGAATTCTCCTTCGGAGGGGTCGCTAGAAGAACACGTCTGGAAAATCTTGTCAAGGATGGGAAAAACTCTCTCTTCAGCTCTTGACGATAGTATCCTTGCTTGAATTGGCCTTAAAGGAGTTATGGAGGTTCTTGCAGCATAAGGCTCTTGGGAATTTTGGAACTTGAAGACTTTAAGACTAGCTTGCAATGGATATGGGCAAGATTTTATAGGTGGAGGAAGGGGAGTTGGGATCCCTATAATCATGGGATTGGCCCTATCATCAAGGAAGCTTCCATGAGAGGTGGCAAACCACTTCCTCTCTATGGAAATCCATAGCCAAACCTCCCAACTCTAGATAGATATCAGTTCCTGGATCAATTAGGACGAAACTTCCGCCATTTATTTTTTAAAAACACCTCTTAAATTGGCTGGCGTGAGTATGACTCTGGGACAAAGCGCCAACTGGCGCGGCCTCTTTGAAGTATTTTCCCCATTGGCAGGGGTACTGAACTGCCTGCTCCTGCCAATGCTAAAAAGGCCATTTTTAAGGTTTTTCACAAGGAGATGTCTTCAGGGCAATGAAAGCTCTTGTTCAAAGGGATGTCATCAAAGTGGTTTCAAGCCATGTCACTGCTAACAGGTCACAAAATGAGCCCTCCAATGTGTGGGATTGGGATTGCAAGGACGGTGACAAATTACTGTGTAACAGTATGAAAATTACAATCACCACTATCCTAAACTCTGAGAGCTGAAGATGCTTCAGGGTAACCGAGAACAAAGGGGACCCTCAGAGAAGACAGTTGTCATGCAGGAGTCATTTCCTGACCAAGGGGAAGTTTCCACCCAACAGTAGCAAACACCCACTAAAAATTCAAGAAAAAACAACCACAAAATCTATATGGCTGGTGAAGAAACATTTTTTCCAACACAGAATCAAAGTTACGATACCTCGCCCAACACTAGTTCATCACGAGCGAGCATGATCTCACCAAAAAAACCGCTGACTATATAAAAAAATTCAATTGAACCTTTTCCAAATATGGCTAAGGGACCAACTAGACGGGATGGAAACCACTCCAAAGTGGCCCATAATTATAGTATTGTGGATGATTTAACTTAATCTCCTAAAACCATGTCATATATTGAAGTCGTCCAATCGTACCCAAAGAAAATAAAAGCCTTACTTTCTGCATTAGGTGGCATCGACCCTATCCATTCGCACCTAGTGGCTTTTTATTTAGATAAATCCAACCCTAGGCTTCCTTTGTTGGTCGCTTTCTAGATATCGGTGTCAGTCAAAAACATCACTATCGACCATTGTGTCATTGATGATGGTGAATTCACATGAATCATGTCAAAGAACATTTGGCAGAAATTAGGGTCTTCAGAGCTGAAGCCATTAGACATCACACTAAGAGCATACGATGGGTGCCATTCTTCTCCCGTTGGTCTCGATCAAAATGTCTCAGTCTACTTGGCCAGAAATATGGTCCATATAACATTGAGGTCTTGGATGATTAGCTCGATTACAATATGCTCCTTGGGCCGAGTTATATGTATGCCATGTCTGCGATAACATGCTCCATCTTCCAAACCATGATGTTCTCCGATGAGGACCGCATCATTACTGTCGACCAATTGGCATAACAAGTGATCCCTGAAAAATTTCAATTTCATTCTACCCTGTGTAGACACATCTACTGAGACGCTTAAACATTACCAAGAATATGGCCCTAGCCAATTCAAACCATCGTCCATTCTCAGATAATTCCTACGAGATCTCCCTATCATAATAGAATCATTTGGTGATATCATAGGGGCTTCGGTGTGCACGATATTTAAATCTAGTACCAAAGCCATTTGAGAGACATAGAGGAGAAGTATTGACACCAAGGCCTCTGCCACAGTGGCCTCTCTATCCTACACCATCTCCCAAACTCCTTTCCTATATCGTCCAACTAGTTTTGTGTGACAACGGGTCTTAAGAAGAATATTATTTCCAAATGTATCTTTCAAAATACCATTTTGGTACTTGGTCCCACCTACCATGACCAGAGTCATAGATGTCACCTTTGCAGGGTTAATCACTGTCACTCCTAAGGAGGCCCCATATATTAAGGTAATGACTGCAACCAGACCATCTAAGAAAACTCTCATCGCAAATTCGATTGTCACAACTAAGAAAACCTATAAAAAGGGGAAGAAGCTAGAAAATCCCATCATGCAACGGGAATTACAGCCTTGCACCATATGCAACATAGTAGGCCACCCTACCCATATATTCTTGGAGCTAGACGAACTAAAATTTCTCCTAATCTTGGAAGGAAATATTGCAGCAACAAAATCCCGTAAAAAGGAACCAACCATACAAAATCTAGGCAAGGCATTGTGTAGCAACCACTTATGCGCTATTTGTAGGAATTCTAATCATTAAACCCATCATTACCCATAAATACCATGATATAGTGATGCCTTACATGCCATTGAACAATCATACCAGGAGGATCCCTCCATGCAGTCACATGAATAAGAACCTCCTATCATACTATATGTGCAAGAGGCACGACCGTAACTAGAATGTCTTATGTTCATCTTCCCTCCTTCTATCATACATTGTGCACTCTGCGATGTACATGAACATTTCATCGATGACTACATAGCCTGAGAGCTCATACTACAATGGTATCCTGTTGACCACATGCACTATGTTGGCCTGTGAGAAACCCCATTTTCATGTTTTATATGTTCTAGAAACCACCCATCAAAACAATGCCATTACATCTCTCGATTCCAATTAACACTAACTAGTCTATGCACGGCCATAGTTCGCCTCTCCCTTGAAGATAGATTTGACATAGAATCCATGGGAAACTCAACAACGTAGGAGGATTTGAAAAGTAGGTCCATCCTCTTCTTGTTAGTGGGAAAGTGGCCAATTGGGAAACCCTTAGTCACCCCCACCCACATTCCATGGAGAAGAAAAAAATGTGCATTGTATAACAAATGCAATCATGTTGTCACCACATGCCCAGAACTAGTAGCGCTATTCAACTGGTACCCAATCACATCACCATATGAACAGGACGAAAATATCCAAGAAAGACTTTCATGTCTAGTATGTTAGGGAAACCATCGTGATCAGCGTTATACATATATCCCGCGAGTGCACCCACTCATTGACATAATTCATTCAATGAAAATGAATTGTCAGGATATCATCAATCAAGAGCTTAAGAAACTAAATGAAACCTATATTTCCCAGAGGAAACTTACCAAATTCCCATACCAACACGTTGGGCGAGTTTAAAAGATGCAGCAACCTAGCATGATCAATGTCAAGCCTAGGCCAACATTTGGGCTATGTGACAAAATCGGCCACTAGGTCAATCAGTGCAAAGAACTGAAACACCTCACGAAGATATTTCACATAGTCTGTTCCCTCCCACAGAGACATCTCTCTAACAAAGAGAAGATCACGCACTGCTATTGTCATATATTCTCACATTTTCATTATACAATAAAAAGTAATCACCTCCCAAGTATTAGAGCTTCAAGAGCAGTGTTGAATCTACACTCCCTAAGAGATCCATACCTACAAAAGCCAAAAACTCAGAAATGGAAGCAAAGGAATCTCTCCCCTATGCCTCATTCTTTCTGAGAGTCCACTTTAGGGATGAAAAGTAGTGTTGGTTCCCACACTATCTACTCTATAGGCACAGTGGTACCATGCACCATTTTCATTGGCCATAACCATGAAATAGAGGCATGCCCATTAATGAAAACATTGAGGTGCCTTTACATGTGGCACAATTTCTAGATCCAGGAAAGTGATCAGCCATATGAGAAACCTATACTCTCTCACACTCAAGTTGTCCCAATGGAAATCTCTCCCCCACCAAAGGTTGATGACACAATACATCCTATACAATTTATATCCTCATGTATCAGAACCATGACTTGGGTTGCCTTCTCATCATTCATAGGTGTTGAGTTAGCTGCAACTACGAGATTAGTTGTACCAAGGATGGTGCAAACCCAATCCATATGTACCCTCCCAACTATGTCACATTCCACCACATCGATGATGGAATTATATTCATGTCTTTCGAATAGCTCCATTAGGAATGAAAATCTTCCTCATGACCTTGCACAGATTCAACCCACCTTAGGATCCTTATTACACTCATATGAGGATATTCTTGAGGCCATGATAGAGCTCGATTATCCACGGGATGCAATGCAGAACCGCTCATTTTTTATTCCTAAAAATATGTTCAGCCCTAACAAGAGAGGAATCTAAGAAATATATGCAATCAAGTCGAAATAATTCCTTCCATCAGGGAAATTCTATCACCACCTCATAACTCCTAAAGGAGGTCCACACATTCACACCTCCAAAAAAATAAATTTTCAAGACTCGACAGGTATGCCCTGTCTCATCCTCTGTTCATTCAGCACATGGTTTCAATAATATTTGAATGAGAAATATTCTTTCACTTGGGTTTTTTTGTTGCAGGTATTGTACAACACAACAAACCATACATTCCCCCATACACCGAAGGCTCTAGAGAAGGTATCATTCTACCCTCAGCATGATAGAGTCTCAGAGAAACTTGTCATATCCTAACATCATTTCTCCACAAGAAATTAACCATTGTTCCAAACAACATACCATATTTATCAGCTCCCCACCCCGCACATGATAAACATCCTTGTTGGTCAGTAGAGCTTCCCCTCCATGGCATCTGTGACTTAAAGTAGACCATGCACTAGAAATACAAGACACCATGGCCATACCTTCTCATTCTAGAAAGCACTTCATGTCCATTCATCCACCATGCATCCAGTCAATTTTTACCATATCGAAATAAAACCCCTTTTCTGGATTACCATTTTCTTCAAGTAGATTGAATATGCACCACTGCGTCCAGCATTTGGCCAACCATCCCTCCACCAGCATAGCCCATTTGTAATATTTTTTATCTGCTTCATATTCCCCATGAAGAGAACAACCAATCCCGCCCCCCCCTCAGAAAAACACCTTCCTCACATCATCAGTGACTGATAATTTTCCTATTTTTGGGGCACCCATCTCTATCTTTTGTACAATTCAATCCCATTTTTTATTATTATGGAAAGTGTACAAAGACCTCAAATGGAGAATAGTTCCCCACACATCCACTAATTTTTCTCCCATGGTAGTAGTCCCTATTCACCCTTAGTTGGAGCATCCCAACCTTCACAAAAAGCCACCACGACATTCAGAACCAACATATACCCACCCTAGATTTCCTACTGACTCTAGGGATTTCCCCATAAGAAATAGTTATGAATGCGACCGAGCATATTTTTCATGCTCCAACCTTCGCCAGTGAACCCCCATCACTAGTTTTCAGTTACCCCTCACCATAATTCCTATGTTCAAATTATAAAATCAAATACCCTGGTCCCTTACATCAGTAGCTCTCTCATTCATTTGAGGATTCCTTTTTTCGAATTGAACACCCACTCTCCAAAAATGAACTATTACCTTGGATGGCTCCTCACCCCGATAGGGGAATCCTCCGGTGGCACTATGGGAATCATCATTTCCCATAGATGTCATCGATCCTCCTAACATTTGACTACAACAAAAGCTTTCATGTCAAGATGGTATCGTACTTTACAACCATTTCACTTTGCCTAGATTCGTCGAAGACCCATGCCATTATAAGCATCTCTATCAGCAATGCTTACACTGGAAGGTCCCAGTCATACACCCATGCATACAATGAGAATTTATATGCCATACAAATATTACACATGTCGGCACCACATTCAAGATATTTTCAAAGAAAAAACGTGCTTGAGGGAATTAAAAATCATTGTCATCAACCAAATCAAGAGATCACTACCATATTAGTGAGAGACAAAACCTTTGTTTGTGACATAGACTTATTTAGTTAGCCAAAGAATTACGAACATCGGACATTCCCGCCTTGTAGAAAAATTATATTTATTGTACTATATGATTTCTTTCAGTTTTTTGTCAGAACATGGTGACTTTTTTACATACTCTAAGGGTTTTCTAACCTTTCACTATATGCAGTTCCCTCTCCCTCTCGACATAGGTTACACAGAACAAAAAATATAATGTATTTCGACTATCCAATTGTTCCTATACCTCACACATTAGGGGGAAACTTTTAACACTGAAAAATCATAAAAGTTAAACTACATTATGAAATGTGAAGAAGAAGGATTTAGAGGGCTAAAAAACCTAAAAGAATCTCAAAAATTTAAGAATCTCCAAGTTCAACAGGAAAAATGTCAACTTGCACAACAAATACATAGGAAAAATGTGCTTTGTGCACATTTTTCTTCGATAGTCATGCTGGTTTGTGTGGCTTTCACTCAAAAACCTGAGTGATCTTGGGAGTGGTAGAAGTCACCATTTGGGACCAATTGACAAATTGTAGGAGAATACCCTCCACTTGAGGCTACCCAAGGACAGTAGCCTAGAGCCACCTTGGACCTTAAGTGAGCACAGAAAGGAATCAATTGAGCACACACAGGAATCAACCCTCTCTCTTAGTTCACCATCTACAAGTGTACCAAGAGAAGGAATAAGGATTTGAATTTGCCTATAAATTGCCACCATGAGAAGAAAAAAATGAGAACACATTCTTATGTTGGCCAAATTTCCCATGCGAAAACTAGCAATGTGTAATCCGTAGTAGGGGTAGAGTAAGATGATTTGGTTGTTGGCCATACAATAAATTCTATCCCTTAGGAGAAGTGAGAGGCCTTGCAACATTAGCTCAAGGGTAAAATCTTTCTTGTAGTTGGTCTTAGAACTCCATAGTTCTAAGGATCCTTTGGTAAGTGTGTAACGTTCTACCTTTCTTTTACTAATAGCGGTCAATAAGAGGGGATTTTATTCCACCGTTTGTATTATTGTCTCGTTTGAATCTTTGGAGCTTGTTTTTATTTTATTTTATTTGTGTTTCTTCCTCTTATATGAAACATACTACATTCCATAATTTTGTGTGTTTTATCTATATTAGCATGCGTTGACTAACCTGCTAACCAAATTTTTTGCCTTTGACCATAGCTTGCAGGTTACAACCATTCCTCCTAAGCACCTGTGGTTTGCTACACTGGTGCACTACATCCACCACTTTGCAATTATGTTGATCTCGAAACCAATGCATTTTATCAAGTTTTTTTTTTATATCAATTCCCTAAATAATACAACTACTTGATTTCTTTAAATGGTTTTTCACTATATCATTAGTTAAATAAATGAACCCTAATATATATATATATATATATATATATATATATATATATATATATATATATATATATATGATATCTTCAAAAATTTTAAAAATATATTAATGTATATTGTTATATTTGGTATGTAAGATCATAATAAAATAATGATAATTATAAACATGAATTTATTTGCATTATTTTCTAAACTTTATCATGTTACAAAAATTCATATTATTCTAGATTTATTATTTTACAATTATTTATATTCTTACAAATTTACAAATTTACAATTTACAATTATGGTAATTTAACAGTATGTATGGTATACATTTTACAATTCTATAGTGATTCCATTTTAAGATACTTATGGTTCAAATTTTACGATTAATTTACAATTTTACAATTTTATAAATTTACAAATTTACAATTTTTACAATTTTAATAAAATTGAATCATGACAATACATACAATTACAATTACAATTTCATAATTTCATAATACAATTACAATTAGAATTATAACTTTCCAATTTAACATACAATTACAGTTAAAATTACAATTACAATTTTACAATTTTACAATTACCAATACATAATATTTAATAAATATCATGATTTAATATTAAAAATGAACATCATGATAATGATAGTTACCATACAAACATAATATTCTAAAATACACATTCAAATTCACTAACATTATCTAATCATCGTGATCATCATCATATAACAAAACACAGGCATTGTATAACATCATCACACCACAAAAATCAAATATACATCTCATGTCAAATAACTGCTATAACATACACATCTATATTCAAGTACATTAAATGAACATATCTAATATGGCCTAACAATATACACATCATGATGAACATCAACATGTTAATTAAGTACATCAACATGAAAATAAAATACATGCACTATATATATATATAATTTCATAATTTTACAACTGTAATAGAACTACATATAAATTTCAAATATCTGGTGGTACATCAATACTATAAGTAGTTGAGGCCTTCTAAGTTGATTGTGCCTACTCAAATGGTTCCTCCTTAGGAGGTGCCTCCTCAGATGGTGTCTACTCATGAGGTGCTTGCTCAGATGGCACATGCTCATGATATTCTTCCTAAGGACTAGATGTTGGCTTCTTGTCTCTACGAGGTGAAGGAGGAGGAGGTGGAGTAATAGAATTATCACTCCCCTCAAGATTAGCATCTAAGCTGTTGTGTTGCGCATCTCCATGGCATCTATCCCTCCTCACTAGTGGTAGCTAGAAAAATCCGATTATATGACGCATAAGGCTCATCATATTTTCCAACATGTCACTCCAAAGCTTCGTGAGTGTACGATCTGGCTAGATGTCTCTGATCGTTGTAGGGAAAACTCCCTCATCAACTAGGAGTCTACATAGTTAGCTCTCGAACCCCATCCTGAATAAAATTTCAGCCCTACGACGGATGCCCCTACATATATACACTTGAGGAGGTCTCTCACCCTCCGTGGCCTCCGCCATCTCCTCATAATCTACATGATCATCTAGTGGGGGTGGAGGCATGTTCCAAAGAATGTGCCAATATCTACAAAATATATTTACACAACAATAATTAGAAAATTTAATTAAACATTTTAATAAAACAATTTAAATAATGTAATAGAATAAATTTTATTTTAATTACTTAAGACAATAAAATGAAACTATATTAATTTAAATAAAACACTAATATTACCTCTATCATCTCGTGGCTAAGCCTATGTGAAAAGGATGTTGGTACACCAAACCAATCCAACCCCGTGTAAGGATACGACACCAACATGAACATGTGGTCATCTTCACTGGCTACTAGCTCCTCTGCATCACTAGAAATCCTCACCAGATACCTCGAGTGGCTCGTCTAGGGCATCATATTTCCCGACATATGCATTTGTACCTCTATCATCGGCCTACAAGGCTGAACAAAAGTAGTCCTCGTCTCCGGAAACCTCTCAAAAATAAACAAAAAATATCTGAATCAAAAGGGAAGATAAATGTACCATGTTCCTAAGAACAACATCTATCTATGGCTACAAAAAACTACTGCAAAATAATGGCATGCCATCTAACAAGTCCTGGCCTCTCAAATAAAAGATCAACGTAAAATAAAAGAGGGAAACTAATGCGCTACTCATCACTGGTATAATGTACAATGGTGGGAAGTAATATTGATAGGCATCTAACATCCTTTAGACCAAAATAATAAATCTGTAGTTGTCCACCAGACACCTGAAAATTTGTAGGAGAAATTATATCATCCGTAATGTATCTTTGAGAGTACACCAACGGTCTCCCTACTGCATAACATAAGGGGACATGAGGGAACTAGGGCAAAACCTCCCCTCTCCCATATAGCCTAGTGATAAAATACATGTCCTCCTTAGTGGGATGGTACTAGTGGTTGGACTGACATGAAAAATGTGTCATTGGGAATCCCACCTATAGATCAACTGTACTAATAAGGCAGTGTGCCCCTTCAGGGATATAGCCTCCTCATAAAACTTAAGGAGGCCTACCTCCCTTAAGAGAAACTTGTGGGTGACATAATAGTGTGAGGGTACAAATGTCTCTCCCTCTCCCTTCCCTCCCACTATTGTATCATGTTAAAATTTCCATCTCTTTTCTCTTGTTGTTGTATCTCCTCTCTCCATTGTCGTCACTGAATGATTCACATATTAAATAAATCAGCCTCCCTCATACCTAAAACATAAATTTTCTTATTAAATGAAAAAATAATTTACAAATATATAAATATAACCTTTATTGAAAAAACAAAAAAAACATTCTCTGCGCCAAAAATAATAGTCATGCACTACCAATGGTGTGTACATGTATATCATGCGTCTTCTATAGTGTCCATAAAAAATACTCACGCACCACGATAAGAAAAAAAATTACTTAAATAAATATTATAGGTGGTGCATTGAAAAAACATATCCGACTCGGGACATCTGTTATAGTTCAATGCACTACCATTTAGAAAATTTTACCACTCATTGTGTAGTACCAAACACAAAATTCCCTGAAGCGATATGTTTTACTGACGCACAACACATTAGTTGTTTTCCCATAATATAGATGCATTGGCCCATTGTTTTTATTTTTACATAGTACCTGATGTGTTCTGGTAAACCAATGCAATGCTGAAAATAAGTTGTTATAAATTGTCAATGCAGCCGAAAACTGACACACACCACACTATTTGATTTTTATTGTGGTGTGATTTTCTCAGTAGCGCACTATGGTATCACATTAACATCATGATGTAGTTTCCTTTAAAATTTATTGTTTTTGGTGTAGAATGTAAATATATAGGGAGCAGTGGGAGCGGTGCAAGCCAAATGCCTTGAACGCATCATAGATGAAACATAAAAAAAAAAGAAAAAAAAGAAAAAAAAGAACAGTTTATTCCAAGTAAATTTCCAAAAGTAATCCTCTAAAATTTTATGTTTGTGAAAAACATAAACATTACCTAGAAAATTGTGTGTCGAGGAGAAATGTTTCCTACGGAGTACTAAAAACCAAAATTTCCCAGCGTTTTGCAAAATTCGAAGTCCACACACTGAGAAATTAATGGAAGCAATGCGGATGATGTGAGAACCGATGGTAGGGCATCTCATAGAAGGAAAGGTCACAATGGTGCTTGAGAGCTCTACAACAATGTAAAAATTAAAAATGAAATTTTATGGCTGTTAGTTTTCTTAAAATTAACCCTTTTTCAATGCGCTCCAGTATGAGACACACCAGATGGTTGTATCAATGGCCCACCACACTTCCTTAAAGTAAAAAATATATGGGTCGGTGCATTAGGGAAAATTAACAACATCGAGGCTTCAACATTACAGTATAGCATTGAAATTCATAGCAATAATGTTTTTAACATCACCCTTTCATGCTGTGCCGCATTAATGAGATGCACCGGGACGTTTGTATGAAGTGCACAATGCTTCCTTTTAATAAAAACCCTATGTCAGTGCGTCATTTTACCTAAACTGGACTAGGTTGTCGTCATTAGTAAATAGCACCAAAATGATGAAAATGCATCAGGATGGAAATATACGACCAACATCGGTTGTGTTATATAAAATCACAATATATGTTCATTAAATAAACACCCTATATTGTAGCGTCATATCACCATAAATGCATCGGGGCTTCATTGTTAGGGTATAGCACCACAATGGTGAAAATAGTTTTTTTGATTAACAAATTGGTAGGTGTGCTCCATTAATTCAAGGCACCAAGAAGGTTATGTAATGAGTGTCTCAGTGTTCCATTTGATAGTACGCACTAGTGCGTTTTATATAAAATTCACTGGTGCATTTTATTTATGAATTGCACCGTTGTTTTCATAGTACTCAAAAATAACTCTGCAGTGCTTCTTTAGCCTCTACAATGCACCGATGCATCACATATATATCAGGTGTACTAGTCCATGTTATTAATATAAATGAATTGTGAAAAAGGATCCACCAAAACATTGACCAACCAACCTCCTCCACTAACCTCTGCTACAAACAAATATCTGGGCTATTTTTATACGATCTTCCTCAAAAAGTGTAACCAGCTCCAAAAATAGAAGAAAAGAGATATCAACGCCATAGAAATGAGCCACTTCGAGGGGGAAACCTCCAATACATTACATAATGAAAAATTCTTGGATGATACAATTTACAAAACCTCCTTTCTATATATAGGAGTCCATTGGGCCATAATGTAATCCTAGTGGGCCACAATGTAATCCTAGCCGACCTAACAATAATAATTTAAGGGCACAATAATAACAAAATGGGGGTTACAAGGGTACAATAATAACAATAAGGGGGTTACACTAATAACAATAAGGGACTATACTAGTAATATAGGGACCTAACATGCCTCTCTCCTTCAAAAAAGTGTTGTCCTCAATGCTTGAGTAGCTCTAGGTGCTTCTGTATAAAATTATCATCCTCCCATGTAGAATCTTCAGTGGGTAAGTTCTTCCACTTGATGAGATACTCTGAAATTGATCGATTTCATAGCTGTCGAGTTCTTGTTTCCGTGACCGCTTCAGGTTATAATATGATTTTTCATTCCTCATCAAGTTCGGGCAATATTGTTTGAACTAGAAGATTTTCACCTATAACCTTCTTTAAGCATGAAACATGGAAGATTGGATGCACTCGTGAAGAAGCAGGAAGCTCCAATTTGTATGGCATAGTACCAATATTTTGCAACACCTTGTAAGGACCATAGTACTTTGGCGATAATTTATTATCCTTCTTAGCTTGCTTGAGGGACATTTGTTTGTATGGTTGTAGCCGTAAAAATACCCAATCTCCTACATCAAAACTTCTCGTGCTGTGATGTTGATATGCATATTGTTTCATTCGATTTTGCACCAAATTCAGGTTATCATTTAAGAGCTGGAGAACTTCTTGCTGATGCTCGATGTGATCTTCCATTGCTTGAACCTTCGAATTTTCCCTTAAATATGATGTGATCGATGGTGGATGATATCAATAAAGTGCCATAAATGGGGTCATTTTTGCTGCAGTATGGAAGGAAGTGTTATACCACCATTCAGCTAGAGGTAACCACTTGACCCATTGTGTTTGTTTATCAGATACAAAAAAACGAAGATATCCTTCCAAACATTTATTTAATATCTCAGTTTGACCATCGGATTGAGGATGATAAGATGAGCTATGAGCTAATTGAGTACCCAAACAAGAAAATAACTCTGTCCAAAAATTTCCAGTAAAAATGGGATCTCTGTCGCTCACAATGACCCTTGGGCTTCCATGTAGCTTTTGAATTCTGTCCATAAATGTAGTAGCAACTGTACTTGCTTTAAATGGATGAGATAATGCACAAAAGTGTGCATACTTTGTAAGTCTATCAACTACCACCATGATGACATTCTTTCCTTCGGACTTAGGTAAACCTGTGATAAAATCCATTGAAATCTCCTCCCAACGTTGACTTGGAATGGATAAAGGTTGTAGAAGTCTCGAGGTCTTAATTGTCTCAACTTTATTCTACTGGAAAACCAAACATTCCGCCACAAAATTTTGAATATCAGATTTAAGGCCATCCCAAAAAAATTCTTTCTTCACCCTGTGGTAAGTTTTTAAAAATCCCTAGTGTCCTCCTAAAGGAGAAGTGTGCAATTCCAAAAGAATCTTTTGTTTTAGTTGGGAATTCTTACAAAGATATAAGTGATATTTGTACCATAAGGAATCATTTTTCCAACTAAATGTATCAGATGTACTAGGATCTTGCCGCAACTTTTGAATGAGTGTCCATACATCTTTGTCCTTCTTCCATTCATCTCTTGCTTCAGTTATCCAATCTGGTTGGATAATAGAAATGGCACAAAGCAATGCTTCCACCTCTTCATTCTTTCTTGAGAGTGCATCTGCAACAACATTCAGCTTTCCTTTTTTGTAGATTATCTCAAAGTCATAACCCAACATCTTTGTGACCCATTTTTGCTGTTCTTCTGACGATAGTCTTTGTTCCAAAAAGTGTTTAAGACTATCATGATCAGTTTTTACCTTCAAGTGTCTTCCCATTAGGTAAGTTCGCCATTTCTTTAGTGCATGTAGTATTGCTAACATTTCCTTCTCATAAATAGGTTTCTGTAAATACTTTCCTTGGATTGGATGACTTTCAAAAGCAATGGGTCTTCCTTCCTGCATTAAAACTGCACCAATTCCATTTCATGAGGCATCACATTCCACAATAAAGGTTTTTGTGAAGTCTGGCATAGCTAAGACCGGTGCTAGGCACATTTCCTCTTTAAGATGTTCAAAGGTCTTAGTTGCTTCAGGAGTCCATGAAAATTCATCTTTCTTCAATAATGTTGTTAGAGGTGTTGCTATTCTCCCATAATTCTTAACAAACTTGCGATAAGACCTTGTTAACCCAAGAAATCCTCGCAACTGCTTTATGGTCGTGGGGACTTTCCATTCCTTAATGGCTTTAATTTTTTTAGGGTCTACTTTAACACCCTCGTGAGATACAATATGACCCAGATATTACACCTCTTGTACTCCAAAGAAACATTTGGATGTTTTTGCATATAATTGTTTCTCCTGCAATAGTTTGAGCACCCTGTCAACATGTTCAACATGATCCTTCCAAGACTTGTTGTAGATTTGTATATCATCAAAAAATACTAGCACAAATTTTCTAAGGAAGGGTTTGAAAATGGAATTCATCAACCCTTGAAATGTAGAAGGTGCATTGGTAAGGCCAAAAGGCATGACCAAATATTCATAATGACCCTCATGAGTTCGAAATGTTGTTTTTGGAATATCTTCAGTCTTCATTCTAATTTGATGATATCCTGAACGAAGATCCAACTTGGTAAAATAAATTGCTCCATGTAATTCATCCAATAATTCATCAATCACAGGAATGGGAAATTTGTCTTTAATGGTGAGCTATTGAGCTCCCTATAACTGACACCACCACCCTCTCGAAAGAACAACTCTAAATGCTCGCTTTCTTTATTTAATATCCCAGCCCGAATTCTCCCAGCAAACAGCAAGCTGCCGTGGAGAGGGGCGGTCCCGCGGACGGACAACAACTCACATAGTGTGAGGTGAGTGAGAGAGTCAGCGAGTAAGGTTCATTCCCCATGATCCATCCCTCTTGTGTACCAATACTACAGGAGCAGAGAAAGAACTTTGACTAGGTTGAATTATACCTGCCTCTAACATTTCTGCAATCATACGTTCAATTTCGCTCTTTTGGAAGTAAGGATATCTATAAGGCCTTATGTTTGGAGGAACACTTCCTGAAATCAAATGAATAGCATGATCATGATCACAAATAGGTGGGATTCCTTTGGGAGTTTCAAACACCTTGGAATGATTGTCCAAGACTTGTTGGAGATCTGCAGAAATAGATGATTTTGATGTCGGAACTTCTAGTGAGCATAATTGTGCAATTACGCCTCGTTTTTATTTCTTTAGAAGCTTTGTCATGACATTAGAGCTTATTATCCTTCCTGGCTTCCCTTCAATACCCCGTAATTCGACTTCCTTTCCTTCTGAAAAAAATTTCAAGAAATGTTCTTGAAAATTAAAAGCTACCATCCCCAAAGATTGTAACCATTGTACTCCTAGTACAACATCAGCACCTCCCATAGGAATGGAAAGCATTGGACTAGTCAACACATATTCCCCCATGGCTATCTTGATATTATGGCATTTTCCAGAGCAATTTATAGTTCCTCCATTTGCAATCATCACTTGACATTCTGGTGCTGGGTATAGGAAACAATTTAATTCCTTGGCTACCTTACAATGAATAAAATTATGGGTGCTACCTGAATCAATCAACACTATTACCTTTTTCTTCTTTATTTGTCCTTCTATCTTGAGAGTTTGAGGAGTGGTAATTCCTGCCAGTGCATTACACGATATGGTCGGATTCATTTCTTCCTCTTCTAGGGCTGGTTCCTTGTGTATATCCTCTTCTTGTTCATTTTCTTCTTCTTCTTCACAATCTATGTAAAATAATTTCTTCTCAGCACACTTATGACCTTTAGTGTATTTGCTATCACAACTGTAGCAAAGCCCTTTTGCTCTTTTTTCTTCCAATTGTTGTGGTGTCAACCTTGTAGGTTGTGGAAATCTAGATGTAGCAACACTTCATTCTTTATAGAATTGAGTGGTAGGCTTCCTTGTCACCATTATTTTACATTCAACTTTTCTTGCCAACCTGAATGCCTTCTCCAATGAATCCGGTTCCAAAACATGAAATTCATGTTGGATGTTATCTTTTAATGTGCCTATGAAGAGATCGATCCTGTGTTCCTCTGGAATATCAGTTACCCTTATATTCAATTTTTGGAAGTCCTCAATGTGCTGCCCCACTAAACCCTTTTGTTTGAGATTTATCAATTGGCTAAAGAAGGTGTTGTTCTTTGTATCCTCATAATGTGTTATCATTTCTTCCATAAAAATTGACCAAGTGACATTTCTTTTACGGGAGCAAAGTCGTCGATACCATACAAATGTATTTTGTTATAAATGTAAAGTTTCAATGCGTACCTTTTGTGTGTTTTGCATGTTATGGAGATCAAAATATTGCTCCATCTGTAGTATCCATGTTACAGGATCCTTTCCATCAAACTTCCTCATATCCATTTTTGGAATATGGTGGTTCTTCCCGCCAAAATTAGAGTTAATGAAATCACAACGAACATTGATTTTGTTCTCATCATGAGGTTCTTCTACTATATTTTCACCATTAGGAAACATTTCTTGTATCAACTTTGTCAAACCTTTGATGTCTATTTTTAGGTCATTCTTCATGTTTTCCATGTTGTATTTCATGTCATCCATCTTAGCTTCCATGCTAGCTTCCATGCCATCCATCTTAGCTTCCACGCCATCCATCTCAGCTTGCATGCCATCCATCTTATCTTCCACGCCTTTCTTCAAAACTTCCATTTCATTTTTTGTTGCTCTTTGCGAGAGTGAAATTTGTTGCACTTGCTCTTGTAATTTTGATAGATCATGTTGCAATTCTTCATCTTCATGAGTCATAGTAGAGCCTTCTGAAGGCTTAATGGGTGTTGAATTATTTTTAAGAGGCATATTTTAGAACCCAATACTGATATCTATTCTAAAATATGCCCTTGGAATCAATTCAAATTGATTCTTGAAACAAGACTTATGCAATTCGGAAAAAAAATACACACCTTTTTCTTTCTTTTGAGGAGCTCGATATCAAAATTAGATTATATTTGTGATTACAGCACTTCAATATTTTATTTTTAGTACCAACGTAGCCCTCTGAATTATCTTTCAAATGCCACAGGTCTGACCTGATTTGGATTCTCCAAGACAAAGTTGTGTCCAATCTCCCACAATGACCTAATTATGGACTGGTTTAGTAGAGCGAACTTGTACAACTTGCCATGTGTCACTACTTCATCCTTCATCTCTGAAATTGATATCCAAAAAACTGCGGTCTGTGTAATTGTGACCACCTTTTACGACACTCCAATCTGATGCCCAGAGAGAGAGTTATTGAAATTTTCCCACGATCACCTCTTTGAGATGAAATTCAGGAGCTTGAAAAAGCACTACCTTCCACAGATCATATCTCCAAAAATATTACGAACCAAGCTCTGAAATTTTTTGAAAAATTTCTTCAAGATTTTATCTTCGCACCATAAGAATTTCAGATTCTAAACCTTCGTATAAAAAATGGTATAGCGCAAATGCCACGATGACCTGTTTAGGAGCCTGAAAAAATACCTAACTTCCACAGATCATATCTTTGAAAATGTTGAGAACCAAGCTATGAAATATTTAGAAAATATTCCTTAGGATTTTGGCTTCGCACCCTAAAAATTTCAGCTTCTGAAACTTTGTATAAAAAAGGTTATAGCGAAAATGCCACGATGACCTGTTTGGAGTAGCAAAACCCTAGAATCCAAAGCTCTCATACCAAATGTTGTGTAACCAGCTCCAAAAATAGAAGAAAAGAGATATCAACGCCTTAGAAATGAGCCACTTTGAGGGGGAAACCTCCAATACATTACATAAATGAACAATTCTTGGATGATACAATTTACGAAACCTCCTTTTCTTCTATAGGCATAGGAGTCCATGGGGCCACAATGTAATCCTAGTGGGCCACCCCTCCAGCCTAGCGAATTTTAATAATAATATTATAAGTAAGCAATAATAACAAAATGGGGGTTACAAGGGTACAATAATAACAATAAGGGGGTTACAATAACAACAATAAGGGACTATAATAGTAATATAGGGACCTAACAGTGTGCTCCATTAATTCGAGGCACTAAGAAGGCTATATAGTGAGTGTCTCAGTGTGCCATTTGATAGTACGCACTAGTTCATTTTATATAAAATTCACTGGTGCATTTTATGTATGAATTGTACCATTGTTTTCGTAGTACTAAAAAATAACTCTGCAGTGCTTTTTTAGCCTCTACTATGCACCGGTGCATCACATAAATATCAAGTGCACTAGTCCATGTTATTACTATAAATGAATTGTGAAAAAAGATCCACAAAAACATTAACCAACCAACCTCCCCCACTGACCTCCGCTACAAACAAATATCTGGGCTATTTTTATACAATCTTCCTCAAAAACATCTACTCGAGGGTCTTTTCCTAGTAGTGAATTATCTATAATTCACACTCTTAAATTTAATATATATGGCTAAAAATAAATAAGAAATACTTTTGATAGCATAGGTCAAGCAAAGGATTATAATGAAAATTCTACAGGGAATAAAGATGAGTTATTCAATTTGTTGAAAAGATTGATAAAACTCATAGAATCTAAATACATGTAATAAGGTATGTAATATAATTTATTTATTTTTGAAGAAGAAAATATAAGGATGAATTTAGAATAAGGATCCAACAAACAACCATTCAAAATATTAGTATAGATTAGGATATTTAATTCAATTAGTTAAAAACTTTACAAAACTTACAACATTCACACACATCATTTGCATATTATTACACACATATGAATTGGAAAACAAGCATGAACCTATTGATGATTTAGATCTTAACACCAGCTCATTATCATAACATCATCACAAATTAATTATAACTTGAAAATAATTGGCAAACAACATTTTCCATCATGACCTTCATATACATATAATAAGATATCATTTAGCATTAAAATATATCAAATAAGCAAATTAATAGTGGTTAGTCCTAGAAATTTGCAGAAAAGCATGAGAAGAACATCAATTTCATAAAAATAAGGACCAGAATACCAAAAAGAGTGTTGAAAGACTTCTCCCATTTACAAATAAATTGAATTAAAAGATCCATACTCCCATTTAAATAGATTCAATGACAAGAATTGAAAACTGAAAAGAAGAGGAGCAGAGGATTTTTCTTCTCACTATTATAAATTACTTAAATAATATTACATTGGAAACATCAACAATAAATGACTGTAGTCTAACTTGTCTAAACTGGACTAACTGGAACTGAAATAGGACACATGGAAAGATGGTTTCAACACCTAGTAGGTGGTTGGAATTAGATTCTCTAACACCACCCTTTAACTACAACCACATAAAAAATTAATTAAGCTACTTGCTGGTCTATGTCTTAGCAAGGCTTACAATTTAAAACACTTGACTTCAACTAGATTTGATTTTCTTCTTCTCTTTTTCCAAGTTTTGTAGCCTCTAAATTGTTTCATATTTTTCACTTTCTTGTATCCTTCAAACCTCAGTTTATTGATTTGCTGCTGCAAGTATTTTACTGTTCCAGGCTGTCTAAGCATGCCCTGGACTTCTTCAAGAAATGTGGGTTGATGCCACATATTGTCTTCTGTAGTGTGATTTTCATCATCAATCTGCTGCAACATTGATCCAGATTTATGCAGGAATGCAACAGAATAAACATATAACCATAAATACAAAGATGCAGCAGAAATAACACTTCATTTCATTAATATGAAAGAACTGAAATTTGCTTATAGATAGAATGGAAATAAACTAGCTATGGCGCTAGTAGTTATCTCTGAGAAGAGATGTGGTGGCTACAGGCCTCTGAACTGAGTTAAAATGAGCCTCCAGAGCCTATTTATTATTTATAAATAATGGAAAACCCTAAACATCCAAAACCCTAACCCTAGGAGATGAAGCGCTAAAACTATGGGCCCTGTTTTGGTAAATTGGTGTTTCAACTTCTCGGGGACGTAACTTTGGCATCCGATCTCCGTTTGACGTGCTCAATAGTGTGTTAGAAAGATATATCTGAGGAATACAAAATTTGAGTGAGAAAAATTAGTCTATGAGCCATGTTTCTCCCCATTTTCCCAGAAAATGTCATTTAGGGCCTCAAAACGGCTCTGGAAGTTGAGGACTCGAAAAAATGCTAAAAATAGTAAGTTGTGCCGAAACTGAAAAAATGAAAGAGACAATGGTGGTGCCCTAAGTGGAATAGGTGAGTGACCACCAAAATCCACCTGGATCATTCCAGCATTGACCAAAGGCTGGACCAAAATGTGCTGAGCAACCTACTATCCCGATCTGATATGATAGACTGCAGGATCCAATAGTGCACCTACACTTATTCAAAGAAGAGTTTAGCAGTGGCTTCTGCTGTGATATTCTTCTTGCAGGCCACCATAATGGCCATCTTCAAGAATTTGTCGATGACCACAAAAACAAATTCATTTCCATGCTTATTAGAAGGTAGACCTGACATGTAATCCATGGATATGGATTCGTAAGGTCGAATAGGGGTAGTTAGCGGAGTATATAGGCCTTGCTTCTTGATGGTCGGTTTGGAAATGGCACAAGTAGTGTAGGATCTGATGTGCTTCCCGGCATCCTTTTGAAGGTTCGACCAATAGAAATACTTATGTAGTACTGCTACTATTTTCTCGACCCTGAAATGCCCAACGAGTCAATTGAAGTGTGCTTCACATATCATCTTAGCACGCTCGTTTGAAGGAACACAAAAGTGTTGCAGGTGACATAAGAGTGCATCTTTGAGGTGAAAAATTGGAACTTGCATACCCTCCAAAAGTGCCTTGTATGTGTGGCCAAGTTCTAGGTCACTCATGTAGAGAAGTGACTAATCAGAAGTCTCCTTCCCACAAGAGTTGAGAATGGTGGTGAGCACCATGATCAGTGGTCGGCTGAGGCAGTCTGCAACATTATTGGTGCTACCCTTCTTTTACTTGATGTTCAAATGAAATTGTTGCAGATATGTGGACCACTTCCGATGGTGATAATTCTCCAACTTCCCTTGTGTTTGTATCAACTGCAGGGGTGGGTGGTGCATGTGGATGATTTCTTCCTTCCCCAAAAATGTAATTCTTCCATTCTCGATAAGCTTGCACAATGGAATAAATTTCTTTGTCATAAGTGGGATACTTGCAAACTGTGTCAGACAATGTCTCACTGTGATATGCCACTGGATGTCCCCGTTGAGTAAGAACTGCCCCAATAGCATAGTCAGAGGCATCTGTCTCGATCTAAAATGGTTTTTGCAAGTCTAGTAATGTGAGCACGGGGGCAGAACAGAGGCGATTTTTCAATTCTATGAACACCTTCTGTTAAGATTTCGACCATAAGAATTTTTCTCTTGCTCCTCCATTGGTGACTTGACTCAAGGGCCTAGCGATACGAGAGAATCCCAAAATGAACCTACGATAGAAATTAGAAAGACCTAGAAAGTTGCAAAGCTCTGTTATAGTGGTTGGGGCTGGCCAATCCCGAATGACTTGGATCTTGGCTGGATCCACATGCACCCCCCTTTCATCAATAATTTAACCCAAATATTGAACTTGGTTAATGCCAAAAGTGCACTTCTCCAAATTAGCACACAACTTGTGTTGCCACAGTGTTTGGAGGACTTGTCGGATGTGGTGGAGGTGCTATTCCCAAGTCTAGCTGAAGATTAGAATTTCATCCAAGTACACCACTACAAATGAGTTGGTGAATGGATGCAAGATGTCATCCATCAACCTCATGAAGGTTACGGGAGAATTCGTCAACCCGAAAGCATGAATAACTGTTCAAAAAAGGTCTTCCTTGGCTTTGAAGGCAGTCTTCCACACATCAGAGGGTTCAATTGGTACCTGGTGACAATCAGACTTCAATTCGATCTTGCTAAAATATTTTTCCCCTTTGAGTTGGTCCAAAAGGTCATCAATCCATGGGATCGGGTACTTATTCCAGACAGTGATCTTGTTCAGTGCTTGATAGTCAATACAGAGTCTCCACGTCCCATCCTTCTTCTGTACCAACATGAACGGGCTCCCACAGGGTGATGAACTTGGTCGAATGTGACCTTTCTGTAACAGCTCCTGAATCTGCCTCTTGATTTCATTGTTCTCCAGAATAGAGCACCGATAGATCGGTCTATTGGGTAGTGGCACACCTGGTGTCAGATCAATTGGGTGGTTGAATTGACAGTGCAGAGGAAATCCTGTGGGTGAGGTGAAGATGTCCCCATAGTCCTCAACAACCTTGTCCATTTGTTGTTGTCGTGCAGAGGAGCCCTGTCTGGAGGTCGTGGCCACAATCTTCTTCTTTCCCTAGGGGTGGATCATTGGGAAAACGAATTTCCTGGTTTGGGAAATGAGCTTAGTGCATTGTTTTGCAGTAACCAAAGAGATAGCGACAGGAGGTGGTACCTCTGGTATCCTGTAAAACTTATTTCCCAAAGTAACAATAACAATGCAAGGGTGAGACTCATACACAACATGCCACTTCCACAAGTATGGTTTTCCTAATAATACATTAGAAACATCAATAGGAGCAACATCACATAATACCTCATCCATGAAGGGCTTGATTCTATAGGGAAGGTGGCACTGTTGGCTAACGTGAAGATCTCATCCTTGGTGAAGCCACCCGATGGTGTATGGATTTGGGTGAGATATGGTCAGAAACCCCCACTGCTTCAAGGTATCTACTAAAATGAGGTTCTTTTGGCTCCCATTTTCAACAATGGACTGTATTGGGGAGCACTGTACCCACATCTGGGAGTGGAAGAGACGTTCCTCCTCCTCTGGATCTTCCGATTCCTCCTTCTAGATCTTCATAGTGGCAACAGTGGAGTTGGGCTCCACATCAATAATATGTTTCCCTTTTTCATTGCCCTTTTCAGGTTCTGATTCAGTGTCGGATAATGCATCTAACTTAGAAGCCCTCATCTCAGCCAGCAATGACTACTTGGCCCAACACTCACTTGTGTTATGAGTGGAGCTCTTATGAAACTCACACCACTTTCCAGTGTCCTTAGTTTTCTTTGGAGTGTTGTGCTTTGCTTGTGGCTTCGACAGGCTGTCTTAAGCTGCCATGTCTTGGATCTATCCTTTGTTCTGCAGTTTGGGAGAACCTTTCCCTTGCTTTTGATTTGCAGATCCAAAGTCTTGCTTCTTCTGTTTGATTTCTGCTCAATCTTGGCAACATACCGGTATGTCGTACCAAGCGAGGAGATGTCGAGGAACTCCATTTCTTCTTGACTGTATATATGCAAACAACTGCGATACTCTAGCACCAGATGTTTCTCTAAATCTTTTATACCCAACTTTTTTTGTAGGTTATGGAACAGATTCGTCAGCTTATGCACATCTTGATCCCTTTGTTGTTGTAGCGTGGTCCATTGTATGTACTTGTCCTCATAGCTCCCCACGGGATAGTATTGTTCCTTGATGGCATCTCGGAAATAATTCCAAGTGGGTACAGCTGAGAATAGAGAGGGTTTTCTCTCATCCTTTTTGTCACTGTAGGTTTCCCACCAGTCCTTGACATGGAGGGTAGCTTCGAGGAGTGCAAAAATAATCTTCTCCCAATCGGAAAAGTCATAAACTGAGAAATATCCTTCTAATAGATTAAACCATCTATCTATGGCATCTGAATCTATTTGACCCTAAAATATGGGAATGTCAAAATTTACTCGTACCTTAAAAGGAGTCACTCCTCTAGCGTGGCTGCTAGATGCAGTTGCGCCGTCGGTGGGCAGCCCTTGAAGGATCTAGGCAAATTTATCCATCATTGCCTTCTTTTGTTTTTCGAGGGCCTCCTCA
Source organism: Pinus albicaulis (assembly GCA_034641835.2). NCBI lineage: Eukaryota > Viridiplantae > Streptophyta > Pinopsida > Pinales > Pinaceae > Pinus > Pinus albicaulis. Next base: position 678,584,216 of record CM076575.1, read on the forward strand.
AGAAATATTTTGATAGGATATCCTGCTCCCTCATCTTTCTTTTTTTCCCCGATGGGCATCCATCAGGGTTTGTGAGGCTGATCTTGCAAAGGTTCCACTAGATCGACCCCTAACTCTTTATACCCCGACCTTGTTGGGGACATGCAAAGAGGGATCGAGAAAAAGTAGACTGCTCTGATACCACTGATCTAGATTTATGCAAGAATTCAAAAGAACAAACATATAACCATAAATACAAATATGCAATGGAAATAACACTTCATTTCATTAATATCGAAGAACTAAAATTTTCTTACAGATAGAATGGAAATAAACTAGCTAGGGCGCTGGTAGCTATCTCTGAGAAAATATGTGCCGGCTATAGGCCCTGAACTGAGTTAAAATGAGGCTAGAGGGCTTATTTATTATTTAGAAACAATGGAAAAACTTAAACATCCAAAACCCTAACCCTAGGAGATGAAGCGCCAGAACTATGGGCCCTGTTTGGGTAAATTGGTGTTTCAAGTCCCCGGGGAGAGACATAACTTTTCCATCTGATCTCTGTTTGATGCGCTCAATAGCTCATCAGAAAGATCTATATGAGGACTACAACTTTTTAGTGAGAAACATCAATATATAACCTAATCTACTCCTTGTTTTCCCAAAAAACATCATTTAGAGCCTCAAAATGGTTCCGGAAGTTTAGGACCCGAAAAACTTCTAAAAATAGTAAGTTGTGGCAAAACTGAAAAACTGAAAGAGACGATGGTGGGGCCCCAAGTGGAATAGGTGAGTGACCACCAATATCCACCTAGATCAAATATAATAGAGAATAATATTTTATCTCTTCATAACTTTAATACTTGAAAATTGCATTGACATGTTCGTCATGCATGTTGTCATCAACATTCATATCTAAAGCTTCTTCGTAGACCTCATCTAGACATGGTTTTTCAAGCCATGTTTCAAGGAAATTTAAATATTCTTCATAATAAATATGTGTACCTACACACTTGAAATCAATTTTAGAATTAAAAATATTTGCAGAGAGTGATTTCTCCTGTTGCACTTCCTCTGACTTTGTTTTCTCTTTGTGAGCTTCCTTCTCTTCCTTTGCCTCTATTTTTTTTGTTGTCTCTGTTTTAATCTCTGTCTCTATTTTTTTTTGTTCTTAGTTCTGGTCCTTCTACTTTGTAATGAGAGATTTCTCTAGTTGCGCTTCCTTCTTTGCTTTTGTCTCTATGTTTTTTTCTGTTTTCCCTTTGCAGACTTCTTTCTTTGCATTTGCCTTTATCTTTGTCTTTGTTTCTGTCTTTTCATCACTAACATGTGCTACTATAAAGAGGTTGTCTTCCACTGATTGAAGTGGGATTATCTCACCAAATAACATCATGTCAATATCATGTTTTTGTTTCATCATCTGAAACCAGTCATCATTAGCCAAAAATTCTATAGCAAAGTTTACATCAACCATAAAATTTTCATCAGCAAGCTATGTTGTTGGATTCGCCATATCATCATCAGCAGGATGTGTTGCTAGATTCATCATATCCTCATCACGAAGCTCTGTTGCTGGAATGACCACATCATTGGCAAGCTCTGTTGCTGGAATCATCAGATCATCATCCACTTGTAGCTGTGTATAGTGGGGTTCATAAGCATCTTCACGCTCCTTCTCTTCTTCTTCTAACTCTTCATCTTGTTGTAGATCTGCTACTATATATCCACCATTATCTTCATCTTCAATACTCCCCCTTGCACCAAAACATCTCTCAAGGGTATCCCATGCCTCCTTGGTTTCCTTGGCATATCAGATCAGAGGGAAAATGTTGTCATCGACAGATTATTTTATGCATCTTAATGCATAGGCATCTTTTTGCCTCTTTATTTCTAGATCTAAAAATATCTCAAACATATTTTGGTTTTGATTTAGTGTAATATTCCAAATTAGCCCAATATAATGGGAATGTACAATTTTGTTTCACGTTTCTTGTTGCATGAATAAAATTGTAAAGGAGGATCATTAAGCTCCTAAAACATCAAAATAAATCAATTCCCCATGTGAACAAGGCTAAATTTGGGCTTCCTTAATAAAACCCCCCCTTATGCGTGAAAGGGATTGTGACAATTGACTAGGTCAATAGGACCAAATCCACAACGCTGTCTAGATGCAATGTACCTCCTAGATGCACAGTACAGATCTAGTTGGAGGCTACATATGTGAAAGGAGCTAAACCTTTGAGATGGTTTAGGGTTTTTCAAGGCTTTAATCCTATAAAAGGAAGAGGAGAATAGTAGAAGAGGGTTGTTGAACATATTATTTTTGAATAACCTTTTTTTTTTAGACATTTCTTATTCTCTTGGATGTTTAGCGGAGAATAGTGTTGTTTAGCACTAGGTGTTCCTGGTCGGGAATCCCACCTCTTTCCTTGAGAGGCCTTTTGGAAGAGTCTTGCATTTCATGTCCACTATCAGGCATTTGGCCGAGGTTCTACTTCCAAATACAATGCAAATCCTATTGAGGGTTTGGTTTTCTTTGTAGGCTGCAGCAAGTGGAGGCTAGATCTATTTAGATCTAAGCCATTATAGGACCTCTTTTCAGTGGGAAATACTTCTATCCCCATGTCAAGAGTGTATTGGATCATTGGAGCTTCAGATCCATACCTTGGCATCAGGCCAAACTATTCATCAAGTATACAACACAGTATATCTTCTAGGACTGCATTATCTGCAAGAGGAAAATTGCAGGGAATTTTGGCAATCTTTGAGGGGTGATCTCTAGTGATCCGAATCTTCCTCTCACTATGATGATCCATGGATTTTTTTTTCTTTTCCATGTCATATTCAGATCTTATCTCAATAATCCTCTATAATCTTCAGGAATTGTATAGAAATCTGCAAATTTGCTGCATGAGATCTCAGATCTACTACATATGCTTCAGGTTTTGTTGAAAACCCCAAGGGGTTTGTAAAATAGAGATAGTATAGTGTACATATCTGATATAAATCTAATGTTCTGTACATAGATCTGTTCTATATCAAATTTTTAACATACAACTACTGTATGCTCATAAAAATAACATTGGCAAGGCTTTTGCAGTGAAATACATTGTTACAGCACCTCTTTTAGAAGGTTTTTCTCATAAAGGTCTTCCGTATTTCTCTTGTACATTGAATGGGTCACATTGTAAATATGATTTAATATTGTATAAGTTATTTTTGAGCCACCATATTGTTCTTCTACTGCTTTTCATTAAAACTATGTTATGTCCTGGGCAGTGTTACTTTGTGTTGTTGTAGTCCCTTCCTTGGGCAATTTCTGAGTTGTACTAGGTGTGGGAGACCTGTTAACCCACCTAGAACGATTTTTTTTTTTAATCCATATTGGATTAAGGTCTTATATTGTCATATCGAGGGGATCTAAGGTTTGGTTTCCAATCTTGTAGCAGCCATTTCTGAAAAATGTGTTTTCGGACATGCTTTGCTAGCAGTCCCAATTTGGTGATATTACAGTCGTATCAGAGAAACTATCTTGGCATATCCTATGCTTATTGAAGATCCAATATGTATTTTCATGGAAATAAAATACTAATGAATAATTGTTATTACATGGAAGACACAAAAGGAAAGGGTAAGATCCCTTTTACTGGAAGCTTGTAGAGAGAAGAGTTTTCTAAGACTCTTTCTCGACCTATGTATGAACTGAAAGAAGAAATCTGGGGAATGAAGAGGGAAAAACATTCAGATCCCTCAGGAGGATTTTTAAATAAATAAATCCCCAATAATTCTTACTATGTGTGTGAGAATTCATCCACACAACCTGATCTGCAATGTTGGAGCATGCCTACTTTCTTGTCAAAGAAAGAAGGAAAGGGAGGAACACCAAAGGAGGAATCTCTTGATGATTATCTCCAAGAATATGAGTCTCTATCATAGAGATTAAAAGAGAATATTAGTTTCCAAGAGTTTTGTCTACTCAAAGAAGAAAGATCCAGCAACTACAGTAGAAGAAAAGGGTGCATGCAACACACTTTAGGTAGTTTCTCTCTACCTACTTTTGATGGATCACCTAAAGACTCAGCCAAGTCTTTGTTAAGGAAGCTTGACACATACTGCATCAAGTTTCATATGAAGAAGATTTGAGAGTAGCCGCACTGCATGTTCAAGGAAAGGCTTATGCCTAGTGGCTATTTGAGTCCTCTTCCTTCAAAAGGGTAAATATCTCTTCTTATGCAAGGTTCACTGGGAAACTAGTGGAAAGATTTGATGTGAGACATTCTCAAAATTCTTGGGAAAGGCCAATCAAGCCCAAGAAATCTGAATCTTTGCATAAGTTGGGAGATTCCATAGAGCCAACTCCAGTTGTAAATATTTTTGAGGGGGTTGAATATCTGCTGCACAATTTTCCAGAGGCAAAAGCCCCACTGCAGCAAGGTCTCTTTTCTCAAGGAGAAAACATGAGGGTTCCTTCTTTATTAAGAGATCAAGAAAAATTATCTATTAATGATGAAGCATTCTCCATTGATGAGGAGAAGGGAGAGGAAGAGAAGAGAAGATCCTCCAACACTATGATAGAAGTAGGAGATCTAGTTTCATTTGGAGATGGAGATGAAGCAATGGCTTCCACTAAAGGGGTTCTTGCATCTTTGTAAGGAAATTCCTAAGGATCTTCCATATGGAGGACATGAGCAGCATGTTTCTATGATAAAAGACAAGGAGACAAATTTTTTTTAGTGTGTCTCATGTAGAGCCACAAAATGATGAAGCTCAATAAGATTATTTATTATATAAGACCATAAGAGCATAAAATATTGATGGAAAAATTGCAGAATAATGAATCAGGTGATTGAAAAAATACCATCGATACAATATAAGTTTATATTTTGAATTTTAATTAATAATATAATTAAATATTAGATAATATTTTTAATGTCCTACAGGGACCAACAACGAAGGAATGGAATATTGTTCTAAGAAAAAGAAAAAAGAGATCATACAAATGAAAATGAATTTCTCCTTAGCTCATCTATAATGGTGCTGGAGGTTAACGAAAGGGGGAATTTTTTTTACAAAAATTTGAGGGATCTAGTGGAATGAATAGATAGACATTCTTTCCACTTACAATAAAAAAATTAACCCAATGATTCCAAGAACCAAATTTTATTTAAAGTAAATGAAGAGTTTCCATAGAATTGGTGAATCAGACATGTGAGACTTTTAAGATTAGAAATGTACAACAACAAAAAAGAAACATTGAAAAAGTAATATTCATTTAAATGTTTTGATAGAATTATATGTATATATTACTACAAAGAAATCATTTATAAATATCACTTTTGTTTAATATTTAGTTTTCATGTATCAATATAAAAGTTAAGTACTTTATTGTGATGTTACTTTTTCAGGAAGATTATGAAAATATCAAAGGATGAACGAGTTGATATGAGAAATATTCTAGTACACTACAAGGACAAGACTCTCTAGCAGATATTTTTGACGAACCCCTTATAAAAATACCCCATACATCCATTTGTAGTGGAGGTTACTAGAGGAATTTGGAGGGTGGAGGTTTTTGCCAATTTTTTTCTTTCGATGTGTTCATCATCCCAAACCACACTGGTGCATTCAACTAGAGCAAGCACTAGCGTGCAAAAAACATTGGCACATCAGGACATTGTGTGCTCAGTCCAAACCCACCGATTGCATCTTATTATTGTAGTGCACTGGTGCTTCACAAATATTCTACACCGGTGCATCCTAAAACCCCATGCCAAAACTGAAACAGCCCGGTGCGTTCTTAAGAAACCGTACCAGTGCACCCATAAAACCCGCGCACCAGAACATGGTTAAATAAAAAAAGAAAATTACAGGTAAAAATCTACATTTTTCACTTCTTAGTTCTCTAGAGCTCTCAAGCACCGCTTCAACTTTACCTTGTTTGAGGCGCCCTTCCATCGGTGCTCCCATTGCATGCATTTCTATTGTCCATTACCCAACATATAGATTTTTAATTTTCCAAAATGGTGGGAAAATTTATCTTTTCAAATTATACAACCAATATGTCTCCTCGACAGTGAAATGTACTGGTATTTTCCTTGTTTTTCCATAATTAAACCTTTTAGAGGATTAGTTTTGTAAATTAGCTCAAAATTCAACTTATTAAAAAAAAAAAAATTCCCACGTGGAGTGCTCGAGCTGTTTGGCTCACAACAGTTTGTGGTCCTGCTTGAAAATTTACAGGCCTCACCATGAATGGTGATAATGGTATCTGCACCGGTTCTGGGGTGGTACCGAAATGGTGCATCATGATTTTTTAAAATTAAAAAAAAGTCTGGTGTGATCGGTTACTTGACCGCACCGTTGACCATGTTCAATTGCGGGAATGTGGTGCGTTGACAGAAATATCCGCCCCAAGGTGGATACTTTTGTCAACACACCACATTCTGACAATTTGACATGGCCAATGGTGTGCCTGGGTAAATGACTGCACCGTTGAATATTACTGACGTGAGGAGGGCGATGCGCTTCCTAGACTATATGCCCGAGGGCGTGTAGTTTGGTGAGCACACCGCCCTACTAACATCACTACATAGTCAATGGTGTGATCATTTACGTAGCTGCATCGTTGACTTTTAATAATTCGAATAGGGTAGTGTGCTAAAAAATTACAGGTACACAACCTCCAGTGTGATGAAAATTTTTTGGTGCATGAAAAAAAAAAGATGCACCATTACCGGTGCATACCAATTTTTTGTGGTGCACCAACCATTTTTTATTTTTCAAAAGAAATATATATATATATATATATATATATATATATATATATTCGTAAATACATGTCTCACTTAATAAAAAAAAATTATTTAATATGTCAATCATTCAGTGACGTGAAAGGATAGAAGAGAGGAAACATCAGCAACAACGAGCAACCAAGTATAGCATGGTTTTCCTATGGCATTCAAAAGAGAGGGAAGGAGATGCGTACCCTCTCCCTATTATAACAACTACCCATGGGCTCCTAAGGCAGGTACACCTCCTCAAGTTTTATGAGGAGTTTACATCCCTAAAGGGCTGTGGTGTGTTTTTTTGACATCTTATTTGCAGGTGGAATACCCACCTACAGGATTTCTAGGTTGGTCCTAACTAGTAGTACGCACCCAACGAGGAGGACCTTTATTTCATTACTGGCATATCAAGGAGAGGGGTAGATTTTCCTTTGTTCCCAGAGGTCCCAGTTGGCTATGTAACAAGGAGTCACTTGGTGTACTACTAGAGATACATTAGCACAGATATATTGTCTCCTTCATATTTTCAGGTCTCTAGAGGTCAATTATGTATTGCTTCATTTGGTAATGAGGAGGTGAGGTGCCTCTCACTAATGAGTTCAAATATTTCACACAACACCAACGATGCGGAATGCATTAGCTTCCTGCTTCTATTTTATGTTGATTCTTAAGTATGGAATCCACGACTTGTGAGGTGGTATGCCATTTTTTTGCAACAGTTCTCCACAACATTACATAGATGTCATGCTCATGCACAAGGGAGGGTGAACATCCCTTTTTATTCAGAGCTATTTTGTTTATTTTTTGAGAGGTTCCCAGAGACGAGGCCTAATTTTTTTCGACAGCCTCATAGGCCGATGCTGCATGTACGGATGCATATGTGGGGAAAGATGATGCCCAAGAGGGGCGATTCTGAGTTTTCCATGGGGATATTGTATGATGCACTGGAGTTGCTAGCCAGTGTTGATAACCATCCCTTAATTATGGTCTCCAATCCATATGCTGGTTTGGATTGGTGAGGATTTGCCAACATCCTCTTCACAGATGATAAACTACTCGATGATACAGGTAATATTACTGATTTGTTTAAATTTATTCTAGCATGTTGTTTAACTAGTTTTTATTAAATTGTTTAATGAAATTGTGTAATTATTGTTATGTACTTATATATATTTTCAGACATTGGGTCATTTGATGGCGATGATATGCGAGCACCACCAAATGATCCAGGTGTGGATGCTGATGACGATTAGGATATGACAGATTTTGAGCATTAGGCACATGGTCTAGACATACCTGGTCCTTATGGTGCACCGGTACCACCTTTTGCTCGGCGTAGGATTGACAGTAGATTGAGGATGGAGTTGGGCAACCAACTCTGTGCATTTTTTGTGGAGGCGAGAGTCACGGCTACCACTATGGGAAATATACAGGCTGATGCTAGGCTGGTACAGATGTGGAGAGGCATGCCGTGTGAGATGTACATCCTGATGTGGCATGTCGTAGGAGCTACGAGCTTGGTTATGAAGTTGAGGAGGGCCCTTTGACGTTATAGGTGTGGTTGATATGGAGTACGTAGACAGTTTGTGATTAGCGATGCATTATCTGATCATCACAATTAGGGGAGTCATAATTTTTCATGTCGCGTCACGCAAGATGAGCAACCTATTACATCGACTAATAGTCATGATGGTGAGGAGGTTGGACCATCAACCACGTTCAGTTATTAGCTTACAGAATCCAACAATAATCATGATCATGAGAAGGTTGGACCATCGACCATGTCGAGTCATCACGATGAGCAACGGACAGTTGATCCCGATCATCATGAGGCATTCATACCAGATCTACATGCACTTGCTGATCAACATGTATCTGAGCTTGTCGAGGGTACACCATTGACTGAGCAGACCTCGAGTAGTACTACTATTGGTGATGTACCACGAGTTGATATTTCGTGACATTTATATTACAGTTGTATATTTTTGACATTATACAACTATATATATATATATATATATATATATATATATATATATATATATATATATATATATATATATATATATATATATATATATATATATATATATATATATATATATATGGTCCATGTATTTTATGTTCAAGTTGCAGTTGTACTTAATTTACAGGTGATCATCATGATGTGTATTTTGTTAGGCCATGTTAGATATGCTCATTTAATGTGCATCTTTCATATAGATGTTTATGTGATAGAAGTTATTTGACATGAGATGTATATTTTATGTTTTTGTTGTGATGATGTTATACAACACTAACTGTGTTTTGTTAGATGATCATGATCACGATGATCAGGTTATGTTAGTGAATTTGAATGTGTTTTTAGTCGAATATGATGTTTGTACGATGGTTATCATGATCATGATGTTTATTTAATTTGATATTAAATGGTCATGATATTTATTAAACATTATGTCATGATTGTAATTATAATTATAATTATAATTATATGTAAAATTGTAAAATTGTATTTGTATTCGTAATTGTAATTGCATGTAAAATATTTGTAAAATTTTAATTGTAATTGTAATATTTAATTTATCGTGAAATGATTGTAATTGTAATTTTAATTGTAATTGTATATATGTAAATTTGTAAAATTGTAATTGTAATTCTAATTGTATGTAAAATTCTAAGATTGTAATTGCATGTAAAATTATAAAATTTTAATTGTAATGGTATATATGTAAAATAGTAAAATTGTAATTGTAATTATATGAAAATTCTAAAATTGTAATTGTAATTGTAATTTTAATTGTAATTGTACACGAAACTATAAAATTGTAACTTTAATTTTAATTGTAATTGTAATTCTAATTATATGTAAAATATTTGTAAAATTTTAATGTATTAATGTTAAATGATTGCAATTATAAAATTGTAATTGTAATTGTAATTGTATGTAAAATTCTAAAACTGTAATTGTAATTTTAATAGTAACTGTATGTGAAATTGTAAAATTGTAATTGTAATTGTAATTCTAATTATGCTATAAGGTGTCCTTATTTGAAAACAAATCTGCTATTTGACAGTCTTCACCATTTGTAACCATTCTATTTTTTGTTAGACGATTGAAACATTATTAGCTGTCAAATGCGAATTTTTGTTGGTTAGGGTATGTTTTGGTTAGTTAGGATTTCGACATCCATATTGCTCTCTTGACCCTAAAAGAGATGAAGAAAATTATATTTTTTTGTTTTGGGTTGGGTTCCTCAATCTCAAATATTAAGGAATTTTACCGCAGGTGCACAACGTGATCCATTGCGGTTGGAACTTGATAATGAAGATAATATGGCAAGGAGTCCTTGGAGTCCCCATCTTAGTGTAGCTCTTCGATGAGGACCATCCCTTTGAGGAAAATCTATAGGGGACGAATTGGGAGTGGGGCCAAAGATGAAAATGAGAATGGGGTGTTTTTAGTTAAGAGGGAAGAGCTAGAGAGAGAAACCTCCATGCGATGTCTTGAATTCTCGATTAACCATTTTTCTGGTAAGTTCCCTATTTCTGTTTCAACTTTGACTTAATTGTATGCCTTGAACTTGAATGATTATCCTCTGTCTCAAATATTAATACCCATTAGCAAGACAAAAAATATATCTAAACTCTTCATCCAAAACAATCAATTCTTAGGAAGCTTACCTCCAGATATTAGGTAGGCACTACTCTTGGTAGGATTATATGAAAGCAATAAGAGGTTATCTGGTGAATTTCTTGTTAAAAATGGAAATTTGGCCATTCTAAACATCCTACTTTTGCAACATAACATGCTTGCTAGACCTATACATCAAACATTATGGCTCTGCGGGGCTCTTGCTAAAATAAATCTTACTCGAATATGTTGAACAATACTATTCCATGCCAACACAGCTGATTTACCTGGTAGGAAACATAGATTTTTTGGAAACCCTCGGCTACATGCAAACAAAGGTAGTTTATATTTCTTGAAGTCATTCCCTTCTTATATTCCATATAAAACATAGAAACAAGTAGGAACAAAGTTGACAAAATGAAGAAAATTAATTGTCTTCTATAGGTACGAATATCTTATGTTTTAAATCCCTTTTTAAGCCTCTATTGGCACACATGGTCTCTCTTTCAGCCCCTACAGTGGAAGAATTTGTTAGTGACACTTGTAATACATATATTGTATCATTCTCTCCCAAATTGTTACATTTTTGCTGGGTTGGGTTATCCACTCCTCATTTTCTTTAGATAATAGTGGCTTGTAGCCTTCTGGTGAGTAAAAAGGGGGAATAAGCTATATGGGTCGATATAGCAACAACACAATATTGATCCAATCAAAAAAACTATAATGAATATAGTCAAGATAAAAATTCTTTGCTCAATTTTTGTTATGTCTGTAGTCAAAGCCATGATGTTAATATCATATTTATTTATTTTTTATGGAGAGATGGTCAATCAATTGAAGTGTATATGATGCATACAAGTTATGGTCATGGTAGTTTATCTGTAAGTAAAGTCTAATTGATCTATATGTCTTCCATCTATCATGAGGGCATGAGATACTATGTTATGTAGTCCATTTGTTTTAATAAGAACTTAAAAGCATGCAGGATTGGAAAATTACAAGGGTATTAATATCTAGGAGCTAGTTTCCTTGAATCCAAAACTCATCCTTATTCCTAGTTTATGGCATATTCTCTATCTTTGTTATGGGTGTTTTATTTATTAAAATTTAAATTTTCACTTTTGCTTTTGTTGTTAAGAAATTCCCCTAGCTGGTTTCAGTTTCTCTCTTATTTCCTTAGGTATTGCATTTTCTGTTTCAAAAGGCTATTGATTAAGGCCTCTGTTTACATTATATTTGGAAGTAACATGGTGAGGCACATTTAAGTACAGTGTCAGAAAGGACTGCATAACTCATGACATGTTTTGCATGTTATTATTTTTCTTGTAAATGCATGTAATATAAACCAACTTCCCATATTATTTTGTCTCCAAGACTTAGGATTTTGTACATATTTCAACCTTGGTTGTTGCAGATAACTTAGTGCAAGGTGCACAATATTTGGAGTAAGGGAAATTTAAACTGAGGAACTTTTGTTTCTAAAAGCCATGCAGAACCCCTAATATAGGTGATTTTCAGTTATTTATTTTTAGTCCTTCAGTTCAAAAATAATTTCAATTATAGCATGATTTTAAATAAAGAGTTTGATAAATTTATTTTCCTTCTAAAGAACATCCCACAAGGCTATACTATAATTAGCACAATGTTTCTTATTTTCAATAAAGGTTTTGGTTGGGCTTGGATCATTTCTATTTTCTATCAAATTTATTTGTACAATGATACATATTTGATATTGTTTAGTTCTTGGAACATATTGAGTATCTTATAATTCTTTTTTCATCGCGCATATCCCTATATGGAATTGCATTCAAGTTTAATATTTATCCCCCCTTCAATTCTTGTGATGAAGGAATATGGAATGAATTGATCTAATGCAATGCAAATATATTCCATAAAACTAAAATTGCATATAGTCAAATTGTATGTTGGAAACAACATAAATCATCGTCATTTCATGACTTATTGATGAGTGAATAAGTAGCACATGAAGCTAATTAAATCATTCTTTACTTAAAAATATTCCTGAAAAATATTGGCTTTGTTGTTTGGGTATTATCCCTATATCTTCATATACTTTCTCTATAGTAAATACTCATTTTTCCTTGAATGTCTAAGATTCTATATTTCCTTGGTTCATCCTCCATAAATGGAAAATATTTCTTGTGTGTATGGGATTTGTTTAAAAATCAAGGAAAAAGTTAATCCTAATGGTTCTTCACATTTGTGGATGGCTTTCCTGGTAACCCATCAGCGTAGACTAGTTCTTCTAACCATAGGGGATTTGAACTAGGCACCTGCTAGCTTGTAACCAACCAGATTCCCAACAACATTCACAACATCAGGTTCAGTAAAACCCTTGGTTTTGTATGGACCAATACATGTGAAAATATTAGACTGGAAGGGTCATCTGTAGATGATGAATTTTTCTAGTGATTTCCATTATATTAAATTTTGTGGTGTAAAACTTTAGCTTTCTAATATTGGTACAATCCAAATAGGGAAAAGACAAAAAAATGAACAGGTGGTGGCTTCACCAAGTTATGTGGTATTTCTCCAGATCTACAGTCTGTCCTTGGGGTATCTGAGTTATCCAAAACCCAGGTTAGTAGTGCTTGTGCCAACTTTACTATTCCTTAGTTTCCACATAAAAGTACCTGTTTTTCAAAGTATGCTTAATTGTATTAGTTGACTTCTATTTTTTTGGGTTAGATGAATCACATGGCTAGGTTGTGAAGAAAATTTGGGTTTACATTAGGGAAAATGGTTTGCAAGATCCACAAAACAGGAAAAAAATCCCGTGTTATGACAAATTACGCCTGGTGTTAAGAAAAGATTCAGTTATCATGTTTGAGATAAATAAAGTACTTTGAAATCATATTTTGTGACTAGATAATGGAAATGGTATGAATCTCCTTTGCTGAAGTTGTGGTTCATGATTATATGAATATTTCATATGAAGTTTAGATAATGTTGTTACATACTTGTGTTATCTAAATCTCTTTATTTCATGGACACAAATGTAGGATAACGGTGCATTTATGTAGAAGAAAAACATAGATATTTTTTATATTTGATAACTCCATTTTGTTAATTTTATCCATACCTAATGAGGTTAATTATATCCTCTTTTATTATGTTTGTGATTTTTCTTCCCCTCTCACTTTTTTGTATGCACACACAAAGCTCTTTTCAACTTCAAATTGCCTTTCTCGAAGCACAATTTGCATAAGAGAATGCTTTAAATATATTTTTAGATTACTTCCAGCCATTGTAATTTATTTCTAATAATATTATGTCATGCTACTCTCTCTCTCTCTAAAACACATGCATGGGACTTTTCTCAAGTTCAAAATTCAAGATTTATGATTAATAAAATTATTTTATGGTAGATCCTCTCTCTCTCTCTCTCTCTCTCTAAAACACATGCATGCCATTTTTTTGAAGTTCAGGACTCGAGATATATCATTAATAAGTTTTTTTTATTTCATTTACATTAATTATGCTAGCACTCTCTCCCTGGGGTACTAAATTGTCCTGTTAAAATTTTAGAATGGAAGAAAAGTATGCACCTGAAATTGAAACTCTAAAACTAACAGACTTAAATCTAAAACTTTGAAATGTGAATGCTAAGTTCTACAAAAACGTGATACTAAAAATAAAACAACAATTTCGAATCTGAATTTTCAGTCTCTTATCTTTCTATTAACTTCGTAAAACATAATTCACAATACCATAAGTTCCAAACTATATCATCTAACTCTGACCTATAGTCAAAATTGGGTGTTATGCACACTCATCTTGGCATTTTTTACAGACTAAGAATGGCTAGAGTATACAAAAATTGAATGCATGCCAACACTGAGGTGTCCCTAGGTGAGAAAGACAACCTAACCAATCTTGTTTCCTAGAATAGTGTGCCCAGTTAAATAATCAGAAGGCTACGGAGAGATCACTATCTAGCTAAAACTGGGATACCTCTAGATCCTGTTCCATTGTTGAAAATTAGAACATGTTCTGACGTTTGGAAAGAAAATTCTAAATATAATGAAGGAAAGCCCTTTCCAAACTGGAACTAAATCTAAATTGAGATAAACTGCACTCTTTAATTTTGGAAAAGAAAAGTAATCCTTGAAGGAAATTTCTAATGAAAGAAAAGCTAAATATGGTGTTCTCTAAGGCTAGAACATGCATAAGCCCTCTACCTCTGTATATATATTTGTTGCACCTCTCCAAGAGGCTCTCTCTTCTGCACACAGGAAACGAGGGAAGGAATAATAGGGATGTTTTATGGATTTAACTTCAACGATGCCGAGCCCTTGGGCACACTATCATTAATGTTTTATGGATCTGCTGAAGGGTGCCACACTGAAGATGTTGTAGTTGAATATGCTGCTACATGAGAATACCTCAGAGTAATAGATAAAGCTAAAAGCTTCCTTAGGTTCACTATAATAACTTTATATATGTATTTTATGTCAGGATTACGTAGAATGAGCTAGGAGGCATCAAGTTATCTGAATATTCTATATTTAGTTTTGACTATTTTTAGAAGAGTTTGGTCATTTATAACCTAATACTTGTTTGCACCTAGTCATTTTAAGTCTCCGCTACATCAACCTTATTATAATGTGAATCAAAGTTTTAAGTTCTAGATGAAAAATCCTCTCTTTCTCTCTCTCAATGCATTTGTATCAAGCTTTTCTAAATTTAAAGAGTTGAAACCTATGGTTAATTAGTTTTCTTCAATTTCATTTAAGTTAATCATGTAAGAATTTTCTCTAGGTTACAAAATTTCCTTCCTCAACCGTAGGATAATAACTAATAATTAATTCCATATTTGTAAAATTATGTCAGGATTAAGCAGGAAGTTGGGAGACATGAATTTGTTTTTTGGGATAATAGCTTCCTTTAAACTCGATTAATAAGCATAAAATATGGAGCTTTAAATCAAAAAAGACATGTCGAATGTGTAGACATATACACGTTCAAGCTGAAGTAGAGAGCCTATTCTATCCCGTCTTGAAAATCAATAGGTGTATGGGTAGGATATGCTCCAAGAGTTACATTAATCCAAAAAGAAACCCAAAAACTTGAAATATTGAAAATCCTAACTACCATACCAGGCAAGAAAGCTAGGAGGAGGATGAGAGGGAAAGCACAAGCCAAGTGATCCTATAGATCGGGCTACCATGACCCCTTGTTGCAAATATTGTTTCAAGGAGTATATTGTGAAGGGTGAAGAAATAAAGTAGTTTGAAATTATCAATAAATATCAGCATTGATTTCTTTCTGAGTATAGGGCTAGTAACTACCGGGTTACTTCTGCCCAAGCCTTTATATAAGATAGTAAATATTTTAAACAGTAACCTTCTAATCCCCCTTCCATTTCCATAGTGTCAATGGTGTGTCCATGGATGCGTTAGTTCATAGTGAGTTTAAGTATTGATTCTTCCTTCTGATAGTTACTCTAAAAAAAAAATGTATAACCTTCATTGAATTTCCTATTGAGTCGTGTTCATTTTACATTACATTGTCCTGGTAGTATGGTAAAGCTTCTAATATCTTAATTAAGATTCTATCACTTTGGTGTCTCGATATTACCTGATACCAGCAGACTTTATTTGAGTTTCAATAGATTTGAAGGGTAAAAGGGGAAGGAATCAACAAGTCCAAAAAACTATCTGAAATATTCATCAAAAACAATAAGTTCTTAGGAAGCTTGCCTCCAGAAATTGGGTAGGCACTGCTCTTGCCTAGAGTAGATGCAAGAAATAATAGGCTATCTAGTGAATTTATTATTGAAATTGTAAATTTGAGCATGAAAAACATCCTTCTTTTGCAACATAACGTGCTCTCTAGCCCTATACCTCAAACATTTTCAGCATAACATGCTCTCTGTCCATATACCTCAAACATTAGGGCTCTGTAGGGATCTTGCTAAAATAAATCTTGTTGGAAATACACTGAACAATACTATTCTTGCATCATTGGGATTCATATGTCTTAAATTCTCTAAACCTCTCCAACGATTAGCTAAGTGGTGAGATTCAACTGAGCCTTTCTTCATTGAAGCAAAATTTCCTTGATTTTTCTAACAATCATTTGAAATGGCCTATGCTAACATAACTGATTTACCTGCCAAGAAACCATAAATTTTCTAGAAACGCTGGGCCATGTGCAAAACAATTCAGTTCATATTTCCTAAAGACATGTCATTCTTTGTCTAGAATAAGATTCCATATGAAACTTATTATTTTGTGTACTGTCATTACAACTGCACTCATAATTCTTGTTATCATCTGCATTTTGCATAGAATCTATGATCAATATAGTATGGAAGTCGTATATTACGATATGAAATAATTTTACAATATTAACTTCACTAACGATGACATTCTCCGTTGCTTGACAAAACAGAACGTGATTGGCAGTGGGGGATATAGAAAGGTATACATAGGAGAGTTAAGGGATAGAGAAATTATTGTTGTAAATCAGCTGTATACCAACAAAAATACCACCATGCTTAAACACAGTAAATAGGCACTCAAATATCAACAATTCAAGATGGAGGTTGAAAGCTTAGGCTCTATTAGACATAAAAATATAGTGATATTCTACTGCTGCATTTCTAGAATGGATTCACACCTCGTGTATGAATATATGAATAATAGAAGTTTTTTGGAAAGGCTGCATCAGAAAAAAACCAATAGTGGATTGGTAGACATTCTATAAAATAACGCTTTGAATATCTCATGGATTGGCTTATTTTCACAGTGACTGTGTTTCTGCTATTGTTCATAGAAATATCAAATCCAATAATATACATTGTTCACTGCATTTCTTGTAGAAGTTATACAAGAGAAAGCACATATGAGGTGATAGATAGCAGGATACCTGATATTTACAAGGAGGTCATGATTAGGGTGCTTAAAATAGCAGTGCTCTACACCATGCATCTACCTCCCATGAGGCATTTTATGCGAGTAGTGGATTTGTTGCTGGGAACTGATCCATGCTCTATTTCTTCATATTCAAGTAGATTTTATTTAGAAATGGGAAAGATATAAGATTTTATATCCATTATGTAGTTTTATTTGTCAATGCTAGCTGATCGGTATCGCTAACCACATGTAGCAGTGATGCTTCTGGGGAAGGAAGTAGGAGTCTAGTGGCGAAATCAAAATTCTTTGAGCATCCAAAAAATGCAATTGTCTTGAAAATTCAAAATTATAGAGCATATTTCATGAGCTTTAGGAATTGTTTCTAGAGACTAGAACTACTATGAACTGATAATTGGAATGACCTTTTATATGTCACAATTATTCTAGAATTTATGTCTTACGACATTTCCTTTGCAGCATATGGTGCAATTGCTAGTTGTAATTATAATTATAATTTAATTGTAATTGTAATTTTATTTGTAATTGTATGTAAAATACTTTTAAAATTTTAATTTTATTAATGTGAAAATTTTAATTGTATTAATGTGAAATGATTTTATTAAAATTTTTAAATTTGTAAAATTGTGAAATTGTAACTAATTGTAAAATAATAAATCTAGAATAATATGATTTTTTGTAACATAATAAAGTTTAGAAAATAATGCTAATAAATTCATATACTTTAGAATTATCATTATTTTACTATGATCTTACATACCAGAAAAAAAGAACTTTATACAATACCCCATTATTTTTCAGATCAACGTAATTGAAAATTATCAAGTGAAATATTGATTTTAACATTAACATAATGAAAATTACCAACTAATTCATAATAAATATTATAATGTTTCGAAAAAAAGAGTCTTATAAGTTATAAGGTAGTTAATTCCTCTTATTTATAAAAAACCATCTTAAAAAGTATAAACATTGATGAAATAACAAATGTACCATATCACTCTCAGTTCTCATGATCACCTTCATTATCTTCCAACTCGCATGACATGATAACACTATTGTTCTATAAATATGTTTTGATCTAGGGTCATGTTTCAATACGAACCACCAATCCCTATCCAACACATTTGGGTAAAAAAACACATGGTCGTAGTGTTAGGGGAAAACATAATTCTCCTTAGCTTCATCCCACATCATTCTATAGTTGATACATATCAGCCTATTATCATGATCTTCCTTCACATTATTCTGATCAAAGGTGTACCACCACTTGCACCTAAAAATAGCACATTGGAAAGAAGAGAAATCCACTTCAATGATCTCTTGTATCTTTCCGACGTAACCTAACGTCCCTCGTACTAGGTTTTGATCATGGTGGCTAGATCGACTAGATTGATCGAAGTTGACTTCCACTCCATAGTCTTTTGTGATGTGTCTGTCATCAACATATTCTATGTGAAAATGGTGTCCATATGCCCACATAGATGGGAGAAATTGAACCTATAATTTTTTTTAAAAATAATAGTGTCATGTGTCTTATAATAACCCAACAATTAAAATATGAAATATAGATGTAATTACATTTGAAATGCTCATTATTAAGTTTCAAATGTTCATATAGATTAAATAGTTTATTAATGAGTTGTTGCACCCAGTCCTTGCATTTATCACATCATATTCAGGACGTCGGTAATGAACGGCTCCGCCATATTTCTCTCTGACTTGGTTAGCAATTGAAGAGTTGGTGCATATTTTTGGCATATTTTCTTTTAAATGATTGGCATAAGGTACATTTATACCATTCAACCATTTGAATTCTTTCTTGTCACTATCCCATTTCATCCTCTTTTGTTCGTACAATTCTACCCATGGTTCTATCACTTCAAAATTGTAACAAACGAACTTATTGATTGCTTCAATTTCTGCATTCGATGATGAAATAAAACTAACATTATATAGTACATTGAGATCAAAATATACATTATATCAAAGTTAAACATGAATATTTTCTTTGTGTAAATTTGAAAAATTATAAGTCACTTACTCTTTATCAAGCGCTTTTTTCCATTTGTTTGGAGCAACTCCCCTTCTCTTGTGCCTTCATCCCTTTCATCATCCCAAATCACCGCACCTAGTCTCTTTTCGATTAGCTTGATGTACTCACTTGAATAATAGGAAGAATCATACAATATGTACCCCTCTGCCATAGACCCCTTGGGTTTCATTAGGGGAATTTTGAGGTCTAAAATGGGCCTCCTAAGAAAAATGTACAACAATAATCAACTTTATAAGAACCAATAGGATTCAAGATGATGATGTCAACCATGGGGGATGATTCACCATTTTTTTAATAAAAGAGAAAAAAATTAAAAAATAATCAAATAATAAAACTACTTTTTCAACTCGTATTTTCAACTTATCTCCCAAATATTTTACTCAAATTTTGAGCGGGAGTACTTATTAGATGCAAAATTTAATTCCTCATCCAAGTAGTACCCATGTTGCATACTTTTGATGAACCCTGCTACACGAAAAATGAGAAATACATAAAAAACCATTATTACAATCATGTTTTTCATGTATTTCTCATTTTTTGTGTAGCGGAACCCATCCAAAGTATGCAACATGGGTATTCCTTGGATGAGGAATCAAATTTTGCATCCAATGAGTAATCCCACTCCAAATTTGAGTAAGCACTTTGGGAGATAAGTTGAAAATATGAGTTGAAAAAGTACTTTTTTCTTTTTTCCCTCTAAAATTTGATGATGTCATCAAATATTATTTTATTATTTCCACTATTGTTTTATAATTTCCTTAGGAGGCCCATTTTAGACCTCAAAATTCCCCTAATGCTCCCTTTGTTGAGAAAAAACTTTCAATTTCTTCATGTCCTTCTCTAAGAATAACATCCAAAGAAAAGAAACCACCCCAACTAATTCAACGTCATCTACTAGGTGGATTAGAAGATGAACCTGCAAGTCCATGAAACTCATTGGCAGTTCCTTATCAAACATACAAACAATCTCAACTATTTCTTTACGCCACCGTGGAATTCTAGCCACATGAATCTCCTTTGACATGATCCAACTTAGAAATGTATATAATTTAGATATGGCACATCCTAGGTCTTGAGGGAATTCATGTTTCACACACCCATGCATGAACAAAGGATAATGACACTACACAGTTATAAACACGTGCAATAATATAAAAAATTCGTTATGTTTTATGATCCCCGCATGGGATAAAATTTATTATTATAACAAATAATAAAATCATGCTTTTCAAATTATACATACTATAAGAATATTCAAATGGTCATGCGATTTCAACCCTGTCAAGTGGTCATCCATGGTGAAGTAGCATCGTAGTGAAGACTCGTACGAAGGTGGCACCCTCATACCCATTATAACTTCCTTTTCCAAAGAAAGATCATATTTTTTAAAAATCCATGGGACATCACCTTCTTTGAAATACCATGAATTAGAGGGACCAATGCATACCTCTAATCCTGTAATTTCTAATATTCTTCACTATTGTTTCTTTTTAGCTTTTGAAGTAATAAGATCTTTCCTAACATCCAATGTGTCACCTTTTTTCGATTATATGTGCTTCCATAAAGAAGATGGAACATTTTTAAATATATGCATCGGATCTAATAAGTGGGCAATCTTAAGATGCTCCCAATATGGGAGGTCATAAAAGATAGATTTCCTTTTCATCCCAATAGGAAATTTCTCAACATAGGTGTGGAATAAATCTGGATCATCGAACATAGGTTCCCCATTTGAATCGAACATTTCTATGAACTCCTCCTTCTCTCTCTCATATGATCTAAGCCATTCAGCTGGTGTCATTATTGGAGGACTTTATAAAGAAGATGGAACATTTTTAAATATATGCATGGGATCTAATAAGTGGGTAATCTTAAGATGATCCCAATGTGGGAGGTTATAAAATATAGATTCCCTTTTCATCCCAATGGGTAATTTATCAACATAGGTGTCGAAGAATTCTAGATCATAGAACATGGGCTCCCCATTTGAATCGAACATTTCTATGAACTTGCTCTCCTTCTCTCTCTCATATGATCTAAGTGATTCAGCTGGTGTCATTATTGGAGGCCTTTGGGTTCTCTCTCATTTAACATTGAAAGAGGATGTTATTTTTCTGTAAAGGTATTCTTCTGGGATGAATACCTTGGAGAAATCATACACTGGATTTATTTCATCCTGTTAGTCATCAATATTTTTCACGATCTTTAGATGACTATAGGATGTTTGTATCTTTTTTAAAACAATATTCCTTGAATATCTTTTGTTTTAGAAATCTTTTGTTTTAGAAATCTCACTGCCTTCATTATCCTTATAAACATATTTTCACTATTAGTCATTTGGTCTTCTCAAAGTCACCCTTTTTCTCCTAAAAAACTCATTATGGGCTTATACCTCTTATTCTCATCCTCCTTCCCTGCCTATAACCTCATTGCCCCATTTCCCCCCTGTCAATAGACTCCATCCTCCCTTTAGGGTTTCTTGTTCCTAAATCATTCCCATGCCCCTTTGGGCATAATAACATATAATAATACTATGTTTTCACTTTAAAATTTCCAGGTCAAAGGACCCTCTCACTAAGTCATTAGGGTTTTACATTGTTTAAGGTCATCCTTGGATGTTTTAGGCACTACTCGTCCTTTGCTAGAATCTGGCTCATATGTAATAGAATGTCAAGACATGGTTATTGAAGGACCTAAAATATCCATAGAAGATTACCCTATCAGTTCAGAGTATAAAAATGAGAAAAATGGAAAAGGTTTGCCACTTCTGTGGGAGGGTTGAAATATTTATTGGCAGAAACTACTAATGAGGTAGACTATCTACTCCTGAATGAAAACAACTTACAACAAGGAAAGAGTAAAACTTGGTCTTGTAGATGACTATGGTTATGAGATAGTTGATCCATTTGAATACCAAAGCAGTGATCACTTACAGGAAAATGACATGGAGGAAGAAAACAAGGCCAAACATGAATAAATTCTATTACAAATTACTTAAGAAATATGGAAAAATGTGAGGAACTGGACAAAAGTGAATGAAATTGAAAGGGCTATAGAGAACTTAGAAGAATAAAGTTATGATATCTGTAAAGACTGTAAATACTTAGGGTTTTCAAGAAAGTGGTTAGAGAAGGTGAAAATTTGAACTCCATGGTGGAAACAAGAGAATATTTTGAAGGTGTTGCTATGTGCAATCATCCTAAAGTTTTCAAATTGAACTTTTCATACCTCAATGATCAAAAGAAAATCCAATTCAATGTTTCAGTCACCTACAAGGAAAAAAGGTGTCAAAGAGCATGAGAGAGAAAGGAAAAGGACTAAAACATTAGAAAGTGGATTTTCAAAGTTAAATTAAATCCATGAGCCTATAAAAGCACATTTCACGTTTTAAATAAATCATTTTTGGCTTTCAATAGATCAATAATGCTCAGTAAGGGAGAATTTCAAGGTTTTCTAAGAAAATTTGTGATAATTTTCCTAGCGCTACGTGTTTAGCTTGGTGCTGCATGCCTGGAGGTGGAAGTTGCGCCCTTGGAATTTTCCCCCCCACGCAGATTCTAAAGGCATTGCACGCCTAGGAGTGGGCACTGCGCCCTTGACAAAGTGTTGTGCTCTTTCCAGAAAGCACTCTGTGCTAAAAATCCTCAGCACTGCGCGCTCAGACCTGGCGCTGTGCTCTTAGCCTTGGCGCTGTGTGATTGTACAGAAGGGGTTTCAAAGTCTTCTAACCACTCAAATCACTCCAAATCACCTTAAAACTCTTGCTACAGAAATCCAAGAAATATTAAAGTGGTAAGTACATAACATGAGCTCATCTTCAAGCTATTTTGGTCATCATTTAATGAATGTAATGAAACCCTAGAAGTTTTAAACTTGAAATCATTGTTTTACTATTACTCCATCCTCCTTACAGTAATATCGGTCATAACAAGGGGAATTACATTAGTTTAGAGGGATGCCATTCATCTTGCCTGTCACAACACTAATTTCCTACACCAATACCCATTCACTCATCCCCTTCATTTGATTCAAGCTACCATTTCATTACCCTCCCTTCATCTCATTTCCCATCAGCCCTAGGGTGTCTAAAATAGAGCTTACAATGTCTGAGGGTGAATACAGTGGTATGGAGGAAAAAATCCCAAAGAGACATGATCATAAAGGAGGAAGGATAAATATATTTGAACCCCTCAATACAAGGGAACTCATGGAATCTCCTCTTACTGTTTCGTGCTTCAAACATGTAGCATTATTTGATTTTTGTGAGAAGGTGTAGCAAGTACAAAACCACCCCGAGCTAACAATAATATTTATCATTAATTTGCATGACAAACAAGTTAATCTTGCCGGGTTCACCTTTGATATGTCTACAAGTGCCATTGCAGATGCTACAAGAATACCAAGTGTGGGAGAAAAGTGGTTCAAGCAAGCAAACCTAGACATGAGTTACTTTGAACCATACCTAAAACCTAGGTATAAAGACCACGACAAGTCCATATTCCATTTTTCTCATCTTCTTGATAGATATGAACCTATAATGAGGATAATAATGAAGTACTTCACATGTGAGGGAAGGTTTTCCCACCTCTACTCCTACCACATCCATCTTCTTATGCACTTTAATAGAGTGAGAATGTTGCATATACCATATTATATGTAACGAAGCATTGAAAAAATGGCCTACATAGTGCAAAAGAGAGACTACAATCAGCAAATGCAGAGCCTCTTTCATCACTCACTCATCAAGACGGTGGTTATGCATGAACTACAACAGAACAAAATTCCATTGGAGACCTTCATTGCCAACAAAGTTTTCACTACTCCACATTTCCATCATCAGCAATATATCAATTCCTCATCTTATCATCCCATTCCTACTTCTCCATAACATCCTACTACTCATGCATCACCATACACTCACATTCCTTCACCTCATGATGACCCTTACACATCACCTTTCCACAACCCTTCACCCTCATATCATGATGACACAACATCAAACATTAATGAGAGAATTGAGACAAATGGCACTAAAATGAGTCACATTGAGACATTTCCTTTGACATACCGAAGGGGTTACATACATGTATTTTCTGCACTTGATATGCAAGAGGCCATTCCTTCTACATCAACAAAACAACTTGATAAGGGTAAGGAAAAGAAACATAGTAGGTCATTATTGAAGAGGATGATAAACAGGAAACTAAGAAAGAGTTTCAACTGATTGAAATAGAGGATGATGATGAGGAGAGGATTACCAATATGTTGCTCGAAAGCAAGGATGCCAACATTAGTAACTTCAAGCTAATCTTTGTAGGGAAAATAATGTTATTAACTATTTCGAGTTAGAGAATAAATAGTTGGAAACAAAGTAGGCCATCAGTGAGGTGAGGGAAATCAGAGCTCAGAAGGAGGCTGGAAAGGCCAAGGCTATGCTAGATGAGACCTTGGGCACTTCTGATGATTGTGAAGATGAGGAAGAAAAACTTCCTAGGAAGAGGCCAAGGACAATTGGGTTGAAGAAAGATTTAGCCCGGGAAAAAAAGAAAGAAACAAAATTGGCAGAGCAGCTCACTCCAAGTGAGCTGCTTGCCATGAAAATCAGCTATGATAGAGAATTTTGGCTAGAGAGAGATAATTTTCACCTATAGGGTAAAATAGATAAGGACAAGAGAGACATCGACATGCAGAGAAAGGTGGCAAGACATTATGCCATGAGGAACAGAATTGCAAGGGCCAAGCTCGAATGAGCCCTTACAAAGATTCAGGCCTTGAATAAGGCAAAGGAGAAGGAAAATATTGATATCATTTATGATGTATCCCTCCAAACCTCCCAACCATGATCGACAAAGAAAAATCCAATTTTGGCACATTTTTGCACAATTTTGATTTTTGATAGTTTGGCTAGTCGAAAAAGGGTCCAACATGCAACGCCACTGAAATTGTGCTCTTTTTGGGGCACTCAAATGACAAATGGTTTGCAGCCTCATATTCCTCGTGCCAAGGAAATCATCCTCAAAACATTTCAGACCATTTGGAGCAAAACTGGTCCCTCAAAAGGGCCAAAAACGACCTAAAAATCACATTTTTGCCCTCTTTTCAGCACCAGTGCTGCGCCTTTGGCAGTCTTGGGAAAAGTGGTTTTTGGCCAAGAAAATTGGAAAAATTTTGAAAATTTAAGGCATATCTAGAAAGTACATAGGACAGGCATTCCAATTAAATATCATGGATCTCATTTGGACATTGGGAAGGCTCCCAAAACTAGCTGTAAAATAGGTGATTTTTCCAGTCTTGGCACTGCACGCTTGGCTTAGCACTATGCCTTTACTAGAAATTCAAGAAAATGCATTAGAAGTTATTGGAAAATATATTTTGAAGGCCTTAAGGACAAATATCTCCAAAGTTAGCTTAGAAGTTATGTTAGAAATTATTTTTGCATTGAATTAGTTTTGGATATTTTGCCTTGGGCCTTGCATGGTCTCAAAGGTCAAATGTGTTTCATATGTAATTAATGACATTTGAAACCATAGTTAGGGTGTTACCTCCTCACTTGGTAGATAAATACTGCATACAGGCTTCATAATTTTGTTGGTTTATTGTTGAGGTCAATATGATATAGATTTTGAGTTGTGAAGAAATTTCTTTTCGAGCTTTATGACTGTCTTGGATTGAGCACCAATGGAGCAAGCATATTCACAAGATTCACGAACTTGTCTAAATGGTGATGTTGTTCTGATTTTACACTTTTCATTCTTATGGTTTCCTTATTTTTCATCTTTTCCCTAATGATAGAGTAGAAAATTTAGGTTAAGATATGTTGTTCAGAGGCACCTTAATTATGTCTACCTTCTGTTGTTTATATGTTTTCATCTGCTAGGTCTGATTGAAGAATTCTTAATTGCTCTTTGATTCCACTTAGGTTTTTTTCTTGAAGACTATTTAATGGATCCAAGACAAAGAATTTTATTGATCTGGATCTTGGGGGGAGGTCCCCAAGATCTACGAAAATTGGAATGGATCTGACAAGATCTGCAAAATTAAAATGATAGAAAAAAAAGGGAACACCCAACAAATAAAACAACAAAGAAAATTGTTTTATTAAAACAGAGAATAGCTATAGAAGCTACATTGCGGTGGACAATCTGTCCTTTTAAAAATTGAGGCTTGTTATTTATAGCCTTTTTTTAGTTACAATGCCATGTGTAGATACCATAGGCCAATACCATGGGTAGATACCACTTACAATACCATGGGTAAATCCCATGTGTTGATGAATATCATGGGTGGATACATACCATGGGTCACTTACAATACCATGGGTGAATAAATGTCATG
The DNA here is from genome assembly GCA_034641835.2 of Pinus albicaulis. Taxonomy (NCBI): domain Eukaryota; kingdom Viridiplantae; phylum Streptophyta; class Pinopsida; order Pinales; family Pinaceae; genus Pinus; species Pinus albicaulis. The sequence goes on from CM076575.1 coordinate 678,610,901, forward strand.
GGTGGATGAATACCATGGGTTGATGCCATTTACAATACCATGGGTAATTCCATGGGTGGTAGGATAACATTGGTAGATGAATACCATGGGTTGATGCCATTTTCCATTCAGATCATTCCTCCCTCCTTAAGAAGCAATGGTCCCGATTGCGTGAAGTTCCCTCCTAAAAAGCCTTTGTTTAATATGAAGAGCCACTGAAGAGAAGGGTTCTATGTAGTTAATCCATAATCATGATGAACGAAGATCCGATGATAGAGATACCCTATAATGCTTTTGACCAACTGTGATATTGATAGTGTGCAGCCTAGAAAATGGACTTCGATAGAGTGTGGGTTTGTGGATGAACCAAAAAAATGAAAAATGAAGATCCAAGGATAGAGATACCCTGTAATTATTGTGACCAACTGTGTGACTAACAGTGTGCGGCCTAGCAAATGGACTTCGGTGAAAATGATTTTGTGCGGTTGACCAATAACCATGATGTTGATTGTTGATGAAGTAGCAGGTGCCTACATAGCTTGGGGTGGGAGGGAACATCTCCAAATAACCCAAGCTAAATGTTGCTATGCTGAAACTGATGAATGTGAAGTAGGTGCCTACTAAAGCGGGCTGGAAGGGCACATTTTCAAAGGGAACCGGCTCCGAAAGTTGCTCCAGATTTAAGATGAGCATAACTCGGTCAATATAACTCAGAATATTTATTATAACCTTTTTTTGGAAATTGAATGATCATTTTTCATCTTCTCATGTGTTTGAAACCACTATCTAGAGACTCTAGACTCTCAGATTCGTGTTGAAACTGTCTCGCCGTCACAAAATTTCTGAAAAAATAGTTGATTTTAAATCAATGATAACTCCCACATCCGGACTCCGATTTGACCAATTTTTTTTTTTTAACTTGGGTGATTTTTCAAGAGGAGCTCAGATATATATCCATTTTTCTGAAATTTTTCACTATAAATTGCAAAAAATGCCAGGAGAGCCAACTTCCATGAATTGTTGTCATAAAAATTGCTTCAACATTGCTGATTTTGAATCAGTCATATCTCCCTCATCTGAATTCCAATTTGGCCGATTGTTTTTTCGAATTTGAGTATTTTTTCGCAAGGAATTCAGATATGGTCTTTTTTTTGTAAGTTTTTCACCAAAATTTTCAGATCTGATCTGAAAACTCTTCGTCAAAAAAAAAATCATGGATTTTGCTGAAGATTGCTGCAAAACATTGAAACTGAAATATGTTTCAACCCTCATTCCCATGGATTCATAACCTAAATCTGATACTAATGATCTAGATCTTGGGGGGAGGCCCCCAATATCTAAGAAAATTGGAATGGATCTGACAAGATCTGTAAAATTAAAATGCTAGAAAAAAAAGAGAATACCCAAGAAATAAAACAACAAAGAAACTTGTTTTATTAAAACAGAGAATAGCTATAGAAGCTACATTGTGGTGGAAACTTTGTCCTTTTAGAAAGTAAGGCTTGTTATTTATACCCTTTTTTGAGTTACAATACCATGTGTAGATACCATAGGCCAATACCATGGGTAGATACCACTTACAATACCATGGGTAAATCCCATGTGTGGATGAATACCATGGGTGGATACATACCATGCGTCACTTACAATACCATGAGTGAATAAATATCATGGGTGGATGAATACCATGGGTTGATGTGATTTACAATACCATGGGTAAATTCTATGGGTGGTAGGATAACATGGGTAGATGAATACCATGGGTTGATGCCATTTTCCATTCGGATCATTTATGGTATGCCCTGTCCTTTTCTGTAGCTTAAAACATTGTTTTTAAGTCCTTTTCTTTGAATTTTACTAATTAGGGTTTGGTTGAAAATTTTTATGGTTTTCCCTGTCCTTTAGTACATCTTGAATAGTCACTTTGAGGGTCCTTTATAGTCTGATTAAGGAACTTAGGAGTTTCCTACTCTTTAATCATTACTAATGTGTTATCTTGAATTTTTTATTTCTATGAATGTAAATAACTAGAGAATTTAGGAGTTCCCTCCTCTCTAGGGTTTGCTGGGTTTTTGTTTTAAAATTTACTTGGTGAAGTCTGGTTAAGGAAGTTTATTGTGCACCCTGTCCTTTGAATCTCTCTTAAACATATTGATCTTGAAGACCCCTCTCATTATAGTATATGTTAAAGTATTCTTAATTTCCCCTTAGACCTACTACACTCACAACTTCATTTTCATTTCACACCCACCTAAGCTATTAAGATCCATTTGGCTTTGTTAACTTTCCCTATGCAACACCCTTGATATATTGTTGTACTTTTCAAGCCTTTCATATACTCCATAGCCCAAAGGATTGAATCTCTCTCACTCTAGTTGTTCTACTTGACAAGCAACCCAAAAAAAAAAGAAAAACAAACAATCCTATCACTTTAAGTAGCCTAAAATTAGCATCCTAAATCTATCAAGTCATATATTTTATAAAAATATAGAGAGAGCCCTCTCAGAGTCTAGGAAGGCTAGGTCCTAGGACTCCAAAGATGCTTTGATGTTACCCTTATTCATTTTGTCTTCCCAATCTGCCAAATTATAGGGAACTAACATAATGGTGACTCCACTGGGGACTCTAAGTAAGTAACAACGTAAATATTCCTTAATAACTCACAAATCCCCTATCAAACTTAGATAAATCAAGTGTTAGCCAAGAATGGTATCTGATTGATTCACCATACTAACATAATGGTGAACATACTAGGGAACACTCATTGAAAATCTTAGAGTTACATAAAGAACTCAGACTACCCAAAAATATCTCTAGATTGGTATCAAATTGTTGATGGTGGACAACAAACAAATATTCAAAATAATTATCATCATTGACCAGTGACTCCACTGGCTTTGAGTAGGCTTGCTGACTCCACTGGTCCTCAGAGACTCACTTGGGAATCCATTACTAAATCCTGATAGTATAAAACCTAGCCACATACTGTGTGAATTCAATAACCTTCCAAATAGGTTTGTTTTTCAAAACCCTTACAAAATTTCAACCTCTTTGTGTTGTGGGCCTGAAATCTGGCTTCACAAAGAATCAACACTAGATCTCACCCTGACCCAAACCATCCTACTATAGTTGATGACCCGGAAAGGATCATAAAAAAAAATTCTAAGACTAAAGACTCTGCTATTGTTAGACCAATACACAAACCAGGTTCCTTTCCTGAAAACCTTTCATCCTTGCAAGATACCCAATTTGACTTACACCATAGAAGAAACCTATTCCGGACTAAGTCTTAAAGTTAGATAGAGCAGACAGTCCTTGAGCCTATAAGCTTACAATAGATTCCTAGTAGAGAAGCCTCTCCTTCCACTCCTCCTGATTTTCAGCTTCTCCAAAAATTTTACTCCTTTCGATCCAAATCAGCTCAATCTTAGCGAGTTGGTCAAGGTGCATCTTCTATCCCCACTCATACATCCACTGTGAAAACCACTCAATTTCATCCTCCACCTCCACTCATGAACCCTCCTCTTCTAAATCCTCCTTGGATTCTATTACCTCCCATCATGGTAGCCTGCTATGCCCCTCTGGTGCTACCATAACCTTTCCTACCTATGCCATAAGACTATTAATCTAAAATCCCTCACTTTGATGCGAGTGATTCTACAACTACCCAAAAAGATGTAGATAAGATGAATGATGCTTTGGACTACCAATAAATAGAAGAGGAGACTATAAGAATGAGAATGTTTACCCAAAGTTTAGGAGGAGAAGCAAAGAAATGGTTCAAGAACTTAACTCCTAATAACATTCATGATCTCTCTTCCCTTTATCAAACATTCATAAACAAGTGGGAGATTAAGAAAAATCCTCTTCAAATCTTATTGAATATGACAACCTTAAGAGAAATGTTGGAGAGAGTGTCCAATACTACTACACTAGCTTCAATAGTGTATATAATGCACACCCTCTACACATGAAACCCCGATAAGGCCTAGCCCTAGTAAATTTCCTAGATGTCTTTGATCTAGAAATGGCTTACCAATTAAGATAAAGACATCCCCTTACCCTAAAAGACATGTAAAGGTGAGCAGTAAATGTAGAAGTCAATCTAATTGATAAAATGGCTACAATGAGAATAGAGAAGAGGGTTACATACAAAGAGAAAACTGTGGCCTCCACATCTGATGCTAAAATTGATAGCCTAGTTAGGATAATGAAAAGGACGATGGAGAGAATCAACTTAAATGAAAGAGCACCCCCTAGGGAAAACCAAAAAAATCCTCAAAACAAAAACAGAGACCAAAACATTAGAAGATACCCTTCTCAAATCAGACAAAGAGAAAATGACCAGCAAATCAGACCTCCTTTTCAAGAAGGCTATGTAGATGAAGAGGAAAGAGAGACTGAGAAGCTGGAAGAAAACCATGTGAATCTAATAGGCTCTGATAGTGAGGATGTTGTTTTTCTCACTGAAGAAGAACAAGGCCTATTTTCCTCAAACCAAAACTGAGAGAACATATGAGGATTATAAAGAATACAAATTAGGCTTTGAAAGTGCTATCTTGGAGGTTCAGAGGAAGTATGACCTTAGAAGTAGGAAAATCTAAGAAATCTCGAACATAAACAAAGTAAAAATTTATGCTAGGAAGACCCCTGAATGCATTCCTAAAAACACAGTAGAAAATACCAACATAATGGCTAAGAATCCCGATCAAAGAAAAAATAAAATCATCCAACATGATGGTGACCAAAGCTACCCTAGTACATCAACTAGTGGCACTGAAAAAACTACTTTAAGTAATATTTCGAATAAAACTGAGCAAGATAAAGTTTCTGAAAAAACCATGTATGATAAGAATGATCTAACTCTACCAAGAACACAAACACCAATTAGTATTGAGAGTTAAATTTCCAAGATCAAAATAGTGATACCCCTTACTGAATTAGTGAATCAAGATGTATATAGATCTCAAGTTTTGAAGGATTTAAACATAAGAAATGACACCGATACTCTAAATCTAACTGATGTCAAACTAGAATTGTTGTTTTGACCAGAGGTAGAGGGAAAATTTCAAGAGGGAGTTGTGACTCCATTTTATTCAGTTTGAACATCCATGAAAAAATCATACACAATGCCATGCTAGAATTTGGTGCTTCACATAACCTCATGCCAAAGTAAGTGATGGAAATATTAGGCCTCGAAATAACTAGGCCATAAAAATACTTGTACTCTTTTGATTCAAGTAGAGTTAAATGTTTGGGCCTAATCAAAGATCTATGTGTCAATCTGGCACAAATACTAGCTAAAAGCCTAGTCATGGATATTATAATGGCTGACATTCTCCCGAAATATGACATGCTTTTATCTAGATCATATGGATCCAAACTCCAAGGAACCCTCCAAATTGATATGTCATATGCTACCATTCCAGCCTTTAACCAAACAAGAATAATGTACAGATAATCTCACATGAAATACATGGTAAGCAACAAAGATAAGCCAAACAACACCCCTCTCTATTTTATTAATTTAGACCTTGATTCATTCATTTTTTACAATGAAGATGAAATTAATGAACAAGTATCTGAAAAAGAGGGAGAGCTAGACCTATCAGAATAGTCAAATTGAACACAAAATGAAGAACATAACAGCAAAAACCCTAGCAGACATGCACAACATCATAATGGTGAATCTGAACTTGAAACACTTTGGAACATGAGCTTTGATGGCTCTTATGGAAAATATGGCTCAGGAGAAGGTGTTTGGATAAAAAAAACTAATGAAGGTCACTCTTACAAGCTAGATTTTCAATGTACAAAGAATAATGCAGAATATGAATCTCTTTTCCCAAGTTTACAATTGCTAAAAAGTATAGGAGCTAAGAAGATTTATATTCAAGGAGATTATGAATTGATCATTAGGAAAATTAAAGGATAATATTGAGCCAAGAATCCTAGGCTAAGGGAATAAAAAAATGTTGCCTTAGACCTCCTAAAAACATTTGAGAAATATGAACTTACCTCTGTCCCAAGAGCTCAAAACATCCTTGCAAATGAACTAGCCTTTGCTACCAGCACTTTCCAACTGCCACATGCCAATGAATAATATAGGATAAAGGTCAAAAAAAGATCAATAGTCCCTGATAACATATATTATTGGAAATTTTTTGAAGGTTAAAAACATATTGAAGACTTCCTGTTGTCCAAAAATGAATTTGAAATGCCAAAACCAAGCTTAGATCATGAAGATGACTACTCTGATGAGGAAAAAACACACAAAACATAGCCACATTATACTACTGATGTAAGTCTGCTAGAACATCCTCACGAGGCAGAATTGTATGAAGATTTAGGAAAAAAAATACCTTGAGGTATTTCAATGCAAATAAAACCTATTTCCAAGAGGAATTCCCCCCTTAGAAGAACTATTTGATTTTAATGATGTTGCTAGGAAGCCTAAATGGAATCCACTAAAGCCGATGTAGAAGAGTGCAACATAGGCAGTGAGAAATAACCTAAAATGATAAAGCTATCCAAAACACTACCAGCTCTTATAAAATAGAAATACATTGAGCTTTTCAAAGAATTGAAGGATGTGTTTGCATGGGACTATGAGGACTTTAAGTCCTATGGCAAAAACATCATTCAACACAAGATTCCTCTCAAGGAAAACAAGAAACCATTCAAGTAGAAATTGCAAGGCTAAACCCTATCCTAATTCCTCTAGTTTATGAAGAAATCAAAAAGATGTATGATGGTAGAATAATAGTCCCTCTAAGGAACTCAGAATGGGTCTCAAACCTTATGTTAGTGTGGAAGAAGATAGGAGAAATCAGGCTGTGCATATACTTTAGAAATTTGAACAAAGTCTCCCTGAAAGACAAATACCCTTTACCTAAGATGGACCATATAATACAAATGGTAGTGAGTTCCAAAACAATATCTTTGCTGGATGGTTTTTCAGGGTATAATCAGGTGCTAGTAGTTCCAAGTGAGCAACACAAATCTGCCTTCACTACACCTTGGGGCACCTTCATGTATGTCAAAATACCTTTTGAGTTTGTTGTGACTTAAGATACAATCCCTTAGTTGTGATAAGGCATCAGTGCTTAAGACATTTATATAATTATTTCACAGAAATATTTGTCTTTGTTTAATAACTCTCAAATATTTATCATTACACCCTCAAAGATCAAATACAATGAATGTTCCAAAATGCTATTATCTATTAATATAGAATGTAATCATCAGAAGAACATGAGATAAAGAAGCCCAAACTGATATGTTGTTGTACAGAATATATCACCTCAAAATCTAGAAGAATTATAAGAAAAGGAACAATTAAAATGAAGGTGCGTCTATTAATAGTTTTAACTCTTATTCACACAAGTAAAGAGGGACCTGTCGCTTCATTACTTCATTTTATTCAGAGATAGAAAACACATAATGTAAACTTGAAGACATATCAACATCAAAAAATGCTGGAAACTTTCCTTTCATTCATTAATCATTTGAAATCTAAGTACAAAAATTTCAATTTGAAGGTCCAAAACTTAGAAATTTTCTCTTTCTTCTCTATCTCATTAAATACAATAGAAAGCAGTTTGTAACTCCTGTAATTGATCTTAACTACTTCAACTAATTAGGACTTCGTACATTATCTATTACATGTCCTAAAAATGTCTTATTACAATTACATTCTCTCTTTTAAAACAAGAAAGAACATGAAATTAAAATCCTAATCTATATGCCCAATATGAATTGATGGCAATGCTGCTACATTTCCTTGACTGGTTGATTTATCCTTCTTTGAAGTCAAGGGATTCTTTGGTAAATCTATTATCTAGGTTTTGCACTTCTTCCATATCTCAATTTTTTTCTTAGGTGAATGAACCAGCTTGTGATATTACAATTTGAAAGAAGTGATTTTGTTGAAAGATGGTCTTTCCACGAAGAGAGCTTTTACTAACCACAATAGTTGAAAATGTCTTTAAAGGATATTGATCAATGTTGCTCCTTTAAGAACCTGAGTCTTCTCATGAGTCCTATCTACCCTACTTTTTTCAAAACACTCACAAGGGTTCATAAGAATTCCATGATATAGGACCACCTCCAAGACCCCAACATGATGGGAAACCTGCTCTTGCTATTTTATCAAATAATTTATCAAACTGACTCACTACTTCCTTAAGCTCAATCAACTTCTTTTCTGAAGACTTCCTGCAATCATTTTTGACAATCATTTTGTTAATTTCGACAACATATAAAATCCTATCTTTAATTTCATTTTCTTCTAACTCCTAATCTATTTTAGAATCAATGAAATTAATGAACTTTCTTTCCCAAATAGCCCTATTAATTTTCTTCTATTTGTCTATCATGACTTTCTCTTTAACTCCCTGATAATTCTTTTTTCATCTGCAACAAAACTCAGAAAAACTCATATTTTTTTCATGTCTACAATAATATCATTCCAGATGATATCCTTAGCCTGCATTAAGGATATATTTCCCTTCAATTTTTCTTTGATATTTTTAATATGAGCATCATCAGTTTGGTAGTCCACTTTATATTTATTGACTTCTCCTTCAGTGGATTTTATAATATTTGTTGTTGTTTCTAAATTAGCTTGTGACCTTTTTCGATCTCTCTCTGCCATCTCCAATTCAGTGGTTAATTGAGAAATTTTTGTTGATGTATCTTCACTACCTGATGGAAAACCAAAAGTGCAAGTATAATATTCGATATGTTTTTTTAATGACAGTGCAGTTTTCTTTAATTTAGTGACCTCTTCTTCCTTTTGCATGAGATGCTGAAGAATTTTTCTTTCTCATGTTTCACCTCTGCAACCTTAACTTCCATGGAATGTTCTCCTGTAGGCAATTTCAATCTTTTCTTTAGTATAGATATTTTTGATTCAGCACTTGAGATCTACAACAATATTCACTATGATGTTTTTGAGCTCTTCATTTTGGATTCTCAAAGTCCTAGAATTGGCTTTCTCTAACTTCAACTACTTTATCACCTTTCCAAGCATATTCTCTACCTTCAGTGCCATTGCATTATTTTTTGTTAGGTCATTCACAATCAGTTGACTTGTTTTGATGTGTAGATTCATTTTTCCCAGCAATGGAATTTTATTCACATCTACAGTCAAATTCACAGTATTAAAATTATTAGAAGAACCAATAGACATATCAAAAGGATGAGAAATGGAAATTTTGAATTGATCCTTTTCAGGATCCATTGCAGTTAAAAGTATTTTTTGTTTTGGAGCTATCTGGTACTTAGCTTGAGCCTCCATGCTTGCCTTCGTATTTTGATTTATCTATGCAATTTGGGAAAACAATTGTTTAATTAGAGGCACTTGTTCCTAAGTGCTCTCATGCATCCTGGGTGAAGCAGGGACATTTTTTTCATCTCCAAATTGTAATGAAAAACCCGGTTGAGTATCTATAGACTCTTCATTGAACTTTTCTCTCTTCTCGGCCCTCTATTCTTCGTCCTCTAAATCAACCATTTCCTCTTTACCTCTTTTATTTGATTTCTCTGATATAACGGGAGTCTGAAAATTTGAGCTTATTGAACCAACAACACCTTTATTTTCCACTTTTTCTAGATTCGGTCTACTCTCATGAATGAAGGCTAAATATTCATTATCTATTATTCTACTAGAAATGACACTATGAGGGTCACAAGCCCACTTCTATCCTAACAATAAATGCATTTCATCTAACATATTAGTGATGTCATCAAATGCTTGTCTCATATTAACTATAAAGGGTACCAAAGTCATTGGCAATTTTAACATATGATCCTTCTTCATACGCACAAAGTGTATTTGGTCAACGTTTAAACTTTCCCTAATGAACTCCAGAGCAAATAATGTCATAGGCACTAATAAATGAAGCCTATAATGTTCTACACTAGCTCCATAAAGTCTAATTTCAGAATAATCTTCAAAGACAAACTAATCACCAAATTTACAATTTGTCCCCAAATGAAATAACTCTTGATCTTTGGGCAAAAAATAGTGTGGGGGGAGGAACTTCCATTCAGAAATTTATATGAATAAGACATAAAATGATCAACAAAATAAAAAAAACCACTCTTATTTTGTTATTTTCTCACGATATCTATCCAAAATATTACTGATTGTCTCATCTTATTCATATCCATAATTTTTAACCCCAGATGCATGAATTATTCTACATTTTGAGATAAAAATACGTAAAAAATAAGTGAGGGAAACCTGAATGAACACATTAATGATAAGCTCATGAGCTGAGAGTTAACAACTTCTTTCCAATAATATAGAATATCCAACACAACTCCTTTCTTCATCACCATGGCAAGCATTCCTAGAATTTACTTGTCCACTGTACTATCATCGTCCTTTCCCAAAATATTTGCAATGTAGCTCAACACTGGTTTGACTTCAATATTAAAAACCTCTATAGGGAACTCTTTACTGCCAGGTACAAACTGTTATGTATTTGGCATCAAAAAATGAATGAATTGATTAAACTCCTGACCTAAAAGACTGTCATAATATGTGATCAAGGAATCATCACAGAATTGGACATAAGACTCTAAATCAGGATAACATATAGTGTGTAGAATTAATTGGGCTGCCAACCAGAACTTTTCCCCTTGAAAGTTCATTACAAAACATTTCCCAGGGTACATAACAGACACTAGCCAATAGATAAATTCGGGAAAAAGATGATTTTTCTGGATACAAGAAAAAAACACACCAGTTTTTGCCATAGCGGCATAAATTGGGGAAGTCTTATCATTTAGGTGGACTTGCTGATAAAAAGAAAGGTGCTCAAGGGAGAAATTTGTGTCCTGGATATCCCTCTCGGTATCCATGAGAGGGATGTGACTAGAAGAACTTGACACAAATGATTTTTTAGCCATAGTTCAACTTTAGGATGGTAAACAATTGACAAGGTGACCAATAATTGACAGGGTGACAGAAGATTGAAAAAGACACAGCACAAACAAACTTCAAACACGAAATAATCACCAATAACTTCAGAAAGAATGAGAATCCCCCTTAAATAGGTGGTGCGGGCTTTGAAATTAAATGTTGATAAGAAGCACCAAAATACCATTAAGAAATTCTGCTATGGAATACAACTATCACCAACTTGGTAGCATACGTTACTGCAGGAGGCCTTGAGGTACTGAGGACTTATTTGGCTGATGCCCCCATATTCAATCTCAATCGTTCATCTGGATTACTTCCGTAGTCAACACGGTCAATTGCGGAGGCACCCTCCATGTTAACCCATGCATTGAAACTGCCCGCGGGTTGAGAATTTTTCTCATTACTTGATAAACCATTGAATTTTTCTCGATAAAGTCCTCGATATTTAATCTTTGAACTGGGACCTGCTTTCATAAATCCTAAAAGTATTTAAACTTTAAACTTTAATATAACTAGCAGATATATTTTTAGGCTAAAGTATATGAATTTTGATACTCTAGCATATATTTTGAGTAGTTTTCCATTTTTTTTTTAAATGAAAATAAAAAAATATTGAAAATGATCCACAACATTTGGATCCACCCGGGGATAGTTTTTCTTGCCACAAAACACAAAGAACCTGTAGATTAGTTCCCTCACTTCTGGCATGGAGTCAAATAGAGTTTGATGAAAATTGTACAATGAAGAAAACCAACTATGAACAATGGTGAACCATCAAATTTTAGTGATGGAAATAATGTTTTAAATACTACCCATTCATAGATAGTTCTACTATTTCTCCATCAATATTCTCCAAGATAATAGTGCTATTTGATCTAGCTTCAATAATATTGTATGGGCCATACCAGAGAGGGTCAAACCTACCATGTTTTCCTTTTTCTTCTCTTCTGGTATCCCATCTTAATACCAAATCTCTGGTTTGGAAAATAATATCCTTTGCCTTCCTATCAAAAATGGACTTCATTTTCTCCTAATATGTGACCAAGTTTTCCCTGAATTTATTCTTCTTCTCACTCAATTCTATCACCTTATTTATTCTTCTTATCAATACATTGGGTTCTTCTTGTGCTTCTTAAAGAAAAGAGATTACTGCTCTAGCTAACTGAGTGGGAAAAAAATCTCGAGTACCATATACTAATTCATAAGGGGACTTACCAGTAGATCTTCTAGTAGTAATTCTTACTTCCCAGAGAGCAAATATCAACTTTGAATCCAAATTCTTCCGATTTTCATTAATTGTTTTCTTCAAAATCTTCGCCAATGTCTTGTTGAAAGATTCAGCCAACCCATTCCCATGAGGATAATATGCTCTAGAATGAGAGAATATAACATTATATCTTTGACAAAAATTAATGAATGTGACTGAGTTGAATACTTGAGCATTTTCTATTACAATCTTCACTAGACATCCAAATCTGCTGAAGGTGTTCTCTTCTAGAAACTTCATTACTACAATATCATTTTATTTTCTGGTAGGTATTGCCTCCACCCACTCTGTGAAATAATTAATGGCAGTCAAAATCCACTTGAACTACCCATTTGATGGTGGATTGGTTTCTCCAATGAAATTCAATACCCATTGTCTAAAGGGTTCTTCAAAAAAAATAGGGAGAAGAGGTAGAGGAGCTAACCTTTTCTTCTCTGCAAACAATTGGCGTTTACGGCAACTTTTAACAACTCTGTATACATCAACAAATTAGGAAGGCCAGTAAAAACCTTGTTTGAGGATTTTATGAGTAGTAAATTTACAGCTATAATGCCACCCACACAAACATTCATGGAACTCTTTGATAACTACCATTGACTCCTATCAAACATAGTACCAAAATACCAAAAATATCCTTCAAATATAATTTAGTGTTAATTATAACATAAGGTTGAGCTTTGAGTTTAAGATTTCTGTACTTTGTTCTGCTGATTGAGGGAGGACAAAAGAAAAATCACAGATAGTGAATAATATCATTATACCAATCTGAGCAGAGAAATTTGTACTTCATCACTCACTTTGTGCTAATTTGACTTGTTTCAAAAACTCCTTCATCCAAAGGTGCAAGCAGATTAATTGCTAGAGCTTGAAAATTAGATTTTGTCAGCAATTTTGCCAATCCTTGCCCTTTGACCAACATAGTAGGCTTAATAACTAAATCATATTCTTGTATTTTGGCAATCCATTTTCCTCTTTTTCCCTCCACATCACTTTTAACTAGCACATCTTTTACAACTCAATTAGGTACATATGATACTATTTGAGAATGAAGTACATAAGTCCTGAAAACTTTTAATGATTTAACTAAATAATATACCTTCTTCTCCAATATATTGTATTTGAGCTCTGAATCTTTGAGAAATTTACTGAAAAATGATACAAGTTGCTCATTTCCCTCTTTGTTCTTCTGCAACAACACATTAGCAATGGTAGAAGGTGATGCAACTGGAAACATTTGGAAAGGCTTTTCATAATCTGGGTTGATCAGTATTGGAGCTTCTTGAAGAGAATCTTTAATTATGGAAAATGATTCTCTTGCATCTTTATCCCATTTCACTTGAGAATTTTTCTTCAACATATCTGTTATGTTTCTGAAAATCTCAGCATAATTTGGGACAAATATTCTTAGAAAATTAATCTTCCCTACAAATTTTTAAATATATTTCTTACTTCTAGGAAATGGGATTGTTTGTATAGCCTCAAATCTTGTTGGATCGATTTTGACCCCTTGTTTTGAAACTATATGTCCTAGCAACTTACCTTCCTCCAAAAAAACAAAGCTTTCTTAGGGTTCAATGATATCCCAAACTTCCTACATTTTAGGAAAGCCTTCCACAGATGCTCCAAGTGCTCATCATCAAAACCTAAAAAAATAGTCACATCATCCAAATATATGACTACAAATTTGTCACCCACAAAGTCTATATGCATTTCCCTCATGAAGGTAGCCCCTGCATTCATGAGACCGAATGGAATTCTGGCATACTTTAATGTTCCCCAAGAAGTGGTAAAAGTTGTTTTCTTCTGATCTTCCTTTTCAACAGCTACTTGGTTGTACCCAGAGAAACCATCAACCATTGACAACCTATGAGCTCTAGTCACTTTTTGTATAACATAATAAATATTTTGAAAATGATAATTATCCTTCAGGGAAGCTCTTTTGAAGTTCTGGAAATCACACATAATCTTGTCTCTACATTCTTCTTCTTGACAGGAACCATATTTGATATCCAATCTGAGTATCTAAGTGGGACTATGATTTTTTCTTGCAATAGTTTCTTCACCTCTTTTTCAATTGGGGAAAGTAACAATGGACTAATCTTCCTGAGCTTCTTCCTATGAGGCTTAACCCCATATTTCAGTGGGATTTTATGCTGAATAATATGTAAATCATATGTCTCTAAATATTCATATGAAGATGGAACATTTTTAAATATATGCATGGGATCTAAGAAGTGGGTAATCTTAAGATGCTCCCAATGTGAGAGGTTATAAAATATATATTTCCTTTTCATCCCAATGGGTAATTTATCAACATAGGTGTCGAAGAATTCTAGATCATAGAACATGGGCTCCCAATTTGAATTGAACATTTCTATGAACTTGCTCTCCTTCTGTCTCTCATATGCTCTAAGCCATTCAACTGGTGTCGTTATTGGAGGCCTTTGGGTCCTCTCTCGTTTACCATTGAAAGAGGATGTTCTTTTTCTATAAGGGTATTCTTCTGGGAGGAATACCTTGGAGAAATCATACACTAGATTTCTTCTGTCCTGTTAGTCATTAATATTTTTCACGATCTTTAGATGACTATAGGATGTTTGTATATTTTTTAAAACAATATTCCTTAATATATTTTTTTTTAGAAATCTCATTGCCTTCATTATCCTTAAAAACATATTTTCACTATTCCTCATTTGGTCTTCTCAAAGTCACCCTTTTGCTCCTAAAAAACTCATTATGGGCTTATACCTCTTATTTTCATCCTCCTTCCCTACCTATAACCTCATTGCCCCATTTCCCCCCTGTCAATAGACTCCATCCTCCCTTTAGGGTTTCATGTTCCTAAATCATTCCCATGCCCCTTTGGGCATAATAACATATAACAATACTATATTTTCACTTAAAAATATCCAGGTCAAATTTCAGTCAAAATTAGGTCAAAGGACCCTCTCACTAAGTCATTAAGGTTTTACATTTTTTAAGGTCATCCTTGGATGTTTTAAGCACTACTCTTCCTTTGCTAAAATCTGGCTCATATGTAATAGAATGTCAAGAAATGGTTATTGAAGAAGGACCTAAAATATCCATAGAAGATAACCTTATCAGTTTAGAGTATACAAATGAGAAAAATGGAAAAGGTTTGCCACTTCTATGGGAGGGTTGAAAGCTTTCTCAGCGGAAACTACTGATGAGGTAGACTATCTACTCCTGAATCAAAACAACTTACAGCAAGGAAAGAGGAAAAATTTGTCTTGTAGATGATTATGGTTATGATATGGTTAATCCATTTGAATACCAAAGCAGTGATCACTTATAGGAAAATGACATGGAGGAAGAAAACAAGGCCAAGCATGAAGAAAGTCTATCCGAAATTATTGAAGAAATATGGAAAAAGGTGAGGAACTAGATAGAATTAAATGAACTTGAAAGGGCTATAGATAACTTAGTAGAAAAAATTTATGATTTCTATAAAGACTGTAAATACTTAGGGTTTTGAAGAAAGTGGCTAGAGAAGGTGAAAAGCTGAACTCCATGGTGGAAACAAGAGAATATTTTGAAGGTGTTGCTATCTGTAATCATCCTAAAGTTTTAAAAATGAAGTTTTCATACCTCAATGATCAAAAGAAAAGCCAATTCAATGTTTTCAGTCACTTGCAAGGCAAAAAGGTGTCAAAGAGGATCAGTGAGAAAGGAAAAGGACTTAAAACATTAGAAAGTGGGTTTTAAAAGTTAAATTAAATCCATGAGCCTATAAAATCACATTTCACATTTCAAATAAATTATTTTTGGCTTTCAATAGATCAAGAATGCTCAACAAGGGAGAATTTCAAGGTTTTCTAATCAAATTTGTGATATGTTTCCTAGCGCTATGCATTTAGCTTGGTGTTGCATGCCTGGAAGTGGACGCTGCACCCTTGTAATTTTTCTCCCATGTAGATTCTAAAGGTGTTGCATGCCTGGGAGTGGGCACTATGCCCTTGAAAAAGTGTTGTGCTCTTTCTAGAAAGCACTCTGTGCTAAAAATCCTTGGTACTGCGCGCTCGGACCTAGTGATGTGCTCTTAGCCTTGTTGCTGCGCGATTGTACAGAAGGGGTGTCAAATTCTTCTAACCACTCAAATCAGTCCAAATCACCTTAAAACTATTTCCACATACATCCAAGAAATATTAAAGTGGTAAGTACATAACATGAGCTCATATTCAAGATATTTTGTTCATTAGTTAATTAATGGAATGAAACCCTAGAAGAAACCCTAAGTTTTAAACTTGAAATCATTTTTTTACTATTACTCCATCCTCCTTACAGCAATATCAGTCATAACAAGGGGAATTACATTAGTTTATAGGGCTTCCATTCATATTTCCTCTCACAACACTCATTTCCTACACTGATACCCATTCACTCATCTCTTTCATTTGATTCAAGCTGCCATTTCATTACTCTCCCTTCATCTCATTTCCCATCAGCCCTAGGGTTTCCAAAACAGAGCTTACAATGTCTGAGGGTGAATACAATGGTATGGAGGAAAAAATGCCAAAGAGGCATGATCATAAAGGAGGAAGGATAAATATATTTGAACCCCTCAATACAAGGGAACTCATGGCATCTCCTCTTACTGTTTCGTGCTTCAAACATGTAGGATTCTTTGATTTTTGTGAGAAGGTGCAGAAAGTACAAAACCACCCCGAGCTAACAAGAATATTTATCATTAATTTTCATGACAAACAAGTTAATCTTGCTGGTGTCACCCTTGAGATGTCTACAAGTGCCATTGCAGATGCTACAGGAATACCAAGTGTGCGAGAAAAGTGGTTCAAGAAAGCAAACCTAGACATGAGTTACTTTGAACCATACCTCAAACCTAGGTATCAAGACCACCACAAGTCTGTCTTCAATTTTTCTCATCTTCTTGATATATATGCACCTATGTTGAGGATAATAATAAAGTATTTCACATGTGAGGTAAGGTTCTCCCACCTCTACTCCTACCACATCCGTCTTCTTATGCACTTTACTAGAGTGAGAATACTACATATACCATATTATATTTACCGAAGCATTGAAAAAATGGCCTACATAGTACAAAAGAGAGACTACAATCAGCAAATGCAGAGCCTTTTTCATCACTCACTAATCAAGATGGTGGTTATGCACGAACTACAACAGAAAAAATTTCCATGGGAGACCTTCATTTCCAATGAGGTTTTCACTACTCCACATTGCCATCATCAGCAATATATCCATTCCTCATCTTATCATCCCATTCCTACTTCTCCATAACATCCTACTACTCATGCATCACCGTACACTCACATTCCTTCACCTCATGATGACCCTTCCACATCAACTTTCCACAACCCTTCACCCTCATATCATGATGACACAACATCAAACATTAATGAGAGAATTGAGAAAAATGGCACTAAAATGAGTGACATTGAGACATTTCATTTGACATACCGAAGGGGTTATAGACATGTATTTGCTGCACTTGATATGCAAGTGGCCATTCCTTCTACATCAACAAAACAACTTGATATGGATAAGGAAAAGGTAACATAGTAGGTCATTTTTGAAGAGGATGATAAACATGAAACTAAGAAAGAGTTTCAACTGATTGACCTAGAGGATGATGATGAGGAGAGGATTAACAATATTCTACTCAAAAGCAAGGATGCCAACATTAGTGAACTTCAAGCTAATCTTGGTAGGGAAAATAATGTTATTAACTATTTTGAGTTAGAGAATAAACAGTTGGAAACAAAGCAGGCCATCAGTGAGGTGAGGGAAATCAAAGCTCGGAAGGAGGCCAGAAAGGCTAAGGCTATGCTAGATGAGACTTTGGGCACTTCTGATGACTGTGAAGATGAGGAAGAACAACTTCCTAGGAAGAGGCCAAGGACAATTGGGTTGAAGAAGGCTTTAGCCTGGGAAAGAAAGAAAGAAACAGAATTGGCAGAGCAGCTCACTCCAAGTGAGCTGGTTGCCATGGAAATTAGCTATGATAGATAATATTGGCTAGAGAGAGATAATTTTCACCTAAAGGGTAAATTAGAGAAGGCCAAGAGAGACACTGACATGTAGATAAAGGTGGCAAGACATTATGCCATGAGGAACATAATTGCAAGGGCCAAGCGCAAATGAGCCCTTACAAAGATTCAGGCCTTGACTGAGGCAGGGGAGAAGGAAAAGCTTGATATACTTTATGATGTATCCCTCTAAACCTCCCAGCCATGATCGACAAAGAAAAATCCAATTTTGGCACATTTTTGCACAATTTTGATTTTTGACAGTTTGGTTAGCCGAAAAAGGGTCAAACGTGCAGCGCCACTAGCATTGTGCTCCTTTTGGGGCACCAAAATGACAAATGGTTTGCACCCTAATATTCCTCGTGCCAAGGAAATCATCCTAAGAACATTTCATACCATTTGGAGCAAAAATGGTCCCTCAAAAGGGCCAAAAACCACCTAAAAATCACATTTCTGCACTATTTTCAGCACCGGTGCTGCGCCTTTGGCAATCTTGGGAAAAGTGATTTTTGGCCAAGAAAATGGAAAAAATTTTGCAAATTAAAGGCATATTTGGAAACTAGATAGGACGGGAATTCCAATTAGCTATCATGGAGCTCATTTGGACACTGGGAAGGCTCCCAAAACTAGTTGCAAAATAGGTGATTTTTCCAATCTTGGCACTATATGCTTGGCTTGGCACTATGCCTTTACTAGAAATTTTAAAAAATACATCAGAAGTTATTGGAAAATATATTTTGAAGGCCTTAAGGAAAAATATCTCCAAAGTTATCTTAGAAGTTATGTTAGAAGTTATTTTTGCATTTAATTGGTTTTGGATATTTTTCCTTGGCCCTTGCATGGTCTCAAAGGTCAAATGTGTTTCTTATGTAATTAATGAAATTTGAAACCCCAGTTTGGGTGTTACCTCCTCACTTGGCAGATAAATACTGCATGCAGGCTTCATAATTTTGTTGGTTGATTGTTGAGCTCAATATGATATAGATTTTGAGTTGTGAAGAAATTTCTTTTGGAGCTTTGTGACTGTCTCAGATTGAGCACCAATGGAGTAGGCATATTCATAGGATTCAAAAACTTGTTTAAATGGTGATGTTGTTCTGATTTTACACTTTTCATCTTATTTTTTCTATATTGTTCATCTTTTCCCTAATGACAGAGTAGAAAATTTAGGTTAAGATATGTTGTTCAGAGGCACCTTAATTATGTCTACCTTCTGTTGTTTATATGTTTTCCTTTGCTAGGTATGATTGAAGAATTCTTAATTGCTCTTTGATTCCACTTAGCTTGTTTTCTTGAAGATTATTTAATGGATCCAAGACAAAGAATTTTATGGTATGCCCTATCCTTTTGTGTAGCTTAAAACATTGTTTTTAAGTTCTTTTCTTTGAAGTTTACTAATTAGGGTTTGGCTAAAGAAGTTTATGGTTTTCCCTGTCCTTTAGTACATCTTGAATAGTCACTTTGAGGGTATTTTGTAGTCTGATTAAGGAATTTAGGAGTTTCCTAATCTTTAATCATTACTAATGCATTATCTTGAATGTTTTATTTGTCTGAATGTAAATAACTAGAGAATTTAGGAGTTCGCTCCTCTCTAGGGTTTGTTGGGTTGTTGTTTTAAATTTTACTTGGTGAAGTATGGTTAAGGAAGTTTATGGTGCACCCTGTCCTTTGAATCTCTCTTAAACATATTGATCTTAAAGACCCCTCTTGTTATAGTATATGTTAAAGGATTCTTAATTTCCCCTTAGACCTACTACACTCACAACTTCATGTTCATTTCACACCCACCTAAGATATTAAGATCCATTTGGCTTTGTTAACTTTCCCTATGCAACACCCTTGATATATTGTTGTACTTTTCAATCCTTTCATATAATCCATATCCCAAAGGATTGAATCTCTCTCACTCTATCTGTTCTACTTGACAAGCAACCCAACCAAAAAAAAAAAAACAAATAACCCTATCACTTTAAGTAGCCTAAAATTAGCATCCTAAATCTATCAAGTCATATATTTTATACAAATATAGAGAGAGCCTCTTAGAGTCTAGGAAGGCTAGGTCCTAGGACTCCAAAGTTGCTTTGATGTTACCCTTGTTCATTTTGTCTTGCCAATCTGCCAAATTATAGGGAACTAACATAATGGCGACTCCACTGGGGACTCTAAGTAAGTAACAACATAAATATTCCTTAAGAACTCGCAAATCCCCTATAAAACTTAGATAAATCAAGTGTTAGCCAAGAATGGTATCTGATTGATTCACCATACTAACATAATGGTGAACATACTAGGGAACACTCATTAAAAATCTTAGTGTTACATAAAGAACTTAGAAAACCCAAAAATATCTCTAGATTGGTATCAAATTGTTGATGGCAGACAACAAACAAATCTTCCAAATAATTATCATCATCCATTGGTCACTCCACTAGTTTTGAGTTCACCTGCTAAATCCACTGGTCCTTGTAGACTCACTTGGGAATTCATTAATAAATCCTAATAGTATAAAACCTAGCCACATAGTGTGTGAATTCAGTAACCTTCCAAATAGGTTTGTTTTTCAAAACCCTTACAAACTTTCAACCTCTCTGTGTTATGGGTCTGAAATCTAGCTTCGAAAATAATCAGCACTGGATCTCAACCTGACCCAAACCATCCTACTATAGTTGATGACCCAGAAAGGATCATAATAAAAACTTATAAAACTAAAGACTCGGCTATTGTTAGACCAATTCACAAACCAAGTTCCTTTCCTGAAAACCTTTCATCTTTGCAAGATACCCAATTTGACTTACACCATAGAAGAAACCTATTTAGGACTAAGTCTCAAAGTTAGGTAGAGCAGACAGTCCTTGAGCCTATGAGCTTAAAACAAAGTCCTAGTAGAGAAGCCTCTCCTTCCACTCCTCCTGATTTTCAGCTTCTCTAAAAATTTAACTCCTTTCAATCCAAATCAGCTCAATCTCAGCAAGATGGTCAATGTACATCTTCTATCCCCACTCATACATCCACTGTGCAAACCACTCCATTTCGTCCTCCACCTCCACTCATGAACCCTCCTCTTCTAAATCCTCCTTGGATTCTATTACCTTCCATCATGGCAACCTAGTATGCCCCTCTGGTGCTACCATAACCTTTCCTACCTATGCTAGAAGACTATTAATCTAAAATCCCTCACTTTACTGCGACTAATTCTACAACTACACAACAATATGTAGACAATATGAATTATGCTTTGGACTACCAATAGATAGAAGAGGAGACTATAAAAATGATAATGTTTTCCCAAATTTTAGGAGGAGAAGCAAAGAAATGGTTCAAGAACTTAACTCCTAATAGCATTCATGATCTCTCTCCCCTTTATCAAACATTCATAAAAAAGTGGGAGATTAAGAAAAATCCTCTTCAAATCTTATTCAAATGGGAGCCCGTGTTCTATGACCGAGAATTATTCAACACCTATGTTGATAAATTACCCATTGGGATGAAAAGGAAATCTATATTTTATAACCTCCCACATTGGGAGCATCTTAAGATTACCCACTTATTAGATCCCATGCATATATTTAAAAATACTCCCTGAAATATTTTTATCCCACTCTTTTCCCTGATATCCATAAGCTCTTAGTGACTTTCCATAAATGCCAAATATTTGAGGGAAAGAGAAAACTACTACCTTTTCATTTACAACCTATCCGTGTTGAAGCTCATTTTTAACAATGGGGTTTTTATTTCATTGGAGAAATCCACCCTACCTCTTCTGCCCAACACAAATGGATCCTCAATGCAACTAACTATTTTACCAAATTGATAGAATCCATCCCTTCAAGGAATTCCAATGACTCAGTAATCAAAAAATTCCTTGAAAACCACATCTTGTCTAGATTTGGCTGTCCAAGAAAAATTATCACTAATAATGTTGTTGAATTTAAGTCCAAGAGAATGGTGGAATTTTTCCACAAGTATCACATTACATTAGGGAATTATACAGTTTATTAACCTCAAGGTAATGGTTTCACCGAGTCCTCTAACAAAATTTTGGTAAATATAATCAAGAAATTGTTGGAAGAGAACAAAAGGTCATGGCATGGAAAACTAGTGCATGCACTATGGGCAGATAGATTAACAAACAAAAAATCAATCAATATGTATCCCTATAAACTAGTGTATGGCATGGATGTAGTTTTTCCAACATCATTGGGATTCCTACTGAAGAAGCTTATTCAAGAGGTACAATCAGAGGAGAATGATATACAAAAAAGGATGATCAAAACCATTCAATTGCAACAGTCAAGCGAAGAAGTATACAATAGAACACAAGCAGTGCAAGAGAACATCGAAAATCTTTTTGATAAGAGGACCAAGGCAAATTATTTCTAGATTCGAGACAAAGTGCTGAAATGGGATTCAAGAAGAGAGGAAAAAGGAAAGCATGGAAATTTTGAAAATATATGGAAAGGTCCACACATCATCGATTCAAAAAGAGGTAACAATGCATTCTTCCTATAGGAAATGGACGGAACAGAGTTATATGGAGGTCTTGTCAATGAAAAGATTCTCAAGCACTATTGTTGTTGAAGTTATCAGTTTAAAGCTATGTTCATTGTACATAACATTGCTTGAATAACAAATCAGATAATTAAAAACACCAAAACAAAGAAAATAAGAAAAATAGGGCAGATAAAAGGATGAGATAAATCCCCATATAAAAAAAAAGAAAAAAAAAGGAATATGTCTAAAAGCGTGCAAGTCCAAATGCCACTACTTTAAAAGGAAGGAAATTCTTGTTCAATCATGTAGTTGAACCATGATTTAACATGTTTTAAATTTCTACTGATAAGATAGAAAATGAAGATTATCCAAACCATTTTAAACTTGTCTCATCAGTAGACTAGGTTAGGAAATACATTGGTTCCCAATGCTCAAATCTAAACCAAAGAGAAAGGATAGGGATGAGTAAAAAAAATTGAATTATAGCCCTCAATTTTCTAGTTTTACTTGTGGAAAAATAAAATATGTGTGCAACTTTTCCAAAATTCCACAACTTATGACAAACCAAAATACTCAACCTTGATTTGGTCATGTTTTAAATTTTGTGTTGATAGATTAGAGAATGAAAATCTGTCAAATTGTTTAACCTCGATAGATAAGTAGATTAGGTAGAGAATAAAAAGATCTCTTTAGTATAATCTGAGCTTTTGGATGATATAAGGGTAGAAGTAGATAGTTTGTGCTTTCAAAAAGAAAAGATGATGTTCAGGGTTTGTAAATCGAAATGCACCCAAATGAAGAAAAAATGTTATGAAAAGTATGATGGGTAGGTAGAGTAGATATTGAAGCAACAATGTTTTTCAGATTGTACGATCACAACTTTAACGAATAGGAGTAAATCACCAAGCATGTAAGGCATCTCATCTACAAAATCAAAGATCTGAACTCTAAGGTTCTTGACACCTATTGAAAGGAGATACCCTCCCCAAGTGGAGCCACTGTTAGTCATCAGTATTTTTCACTATCTTTAGATGACTATAAGATGTTTGTAGCTTTCTAAAAACAATATTCCTTGAATTTCTTGAGTTTTAGAAATCTCATTGACTTCATTATCCTTATAAATATATTTTCACTATTCGTCATTTCATCTTCTCAAAGTTGCCTTATTTCTCCTAAAAAACTCATTATGGGCTTATACCTCTTATTTTCATCCTCCTTCCCTGCCTATAACCTCATTTCCCCATTTCCTCCCTCTCAATAGACTCCATCCTCCCTCTAGGGTTTCTTGTTGCTAAACTATTTCCACATCCCTTTTAGCATAATAAACTATAAAAATTCTCTGTTTTCACTTGAAAACACCCAAGTCAAATTTCGATCAACATGAGGTCAAAGGACCCTCTCACTTAAGTCATTAGGGTTTTACATTGTTTAAGGTCATCTTTGGATGTTTCAGGCACTGCTCTCCCTTTGCTAGAATCTAGATCAGATGTAATAGAATGTCAAGACATGGTTATTCAAGAAGGACCTAAAATATCCAATGAATATTACCTTATCAGTTTAGAGTCTGCAAATGAGAAAAATGGAAAAGGTTTGGCATTTCTGCGGGAGTGTTGAAATATTTATCAATAGAAAGTACTAATGAGGTAGACCATCTACTCCTGAATGGAAATAACTTATAGCAAGGAATGAGGAAAACTTGGTGTTGTATATGATTAGGTTTATGAGCTGGTTAATCCATATGAATACCAAAGCAGTGATCACTTGCAGGAAAATGACATGGAGGAAGCACACAAGACCAAACATGAAGAAATTCTATCAGAAAATATTGAAGAAATATGGAAAAAGGTGAGGTGAATTGGACAAGAGTGAATGAACCTGAAAGGGCTATAGAGAACTTAGAAAAATACAATGATTATTGCTATAAAGACTACAAACACTTAGGGTTTTGAAGAAAGTGGCCAGAGAAGGTGAAATGTTGAACTCGATGGTGGAAACAAGAGAATATTTTGAAGATGCTACTATGTGCAATCATCGTAAAGTTGTCAAAATGAAATTTTCATACCTCAATGATCAAAAGAAAATCCAATTCAATTTTTTCAGTCACTTGCAAGGCAAAAAGGTGTCAGAGAGCATCAGTGACAAAGGAAAACGACTTAAAACATTAGAAAGTGGGTTTTCAAAGTTAAATTAAATCCATGAGCCTATAAAAGCACATTTTAGATTTCAAATAAATCATTATTTCCTTTCAAAATATCAAGAATGCTCAGCAAGGGAGAATTGCAGGATTTTATGAGAAAATTTGTGCTCAGTTTCCTAGTGCTGTACGTTTCGCTTGGTGCCGCACACCTAGGAGTGGTTGCTGCACCCTTGGAATTTTTCCTCCACAAAAATTATAAACGCCCTATGCACCTGGGAGTGTGTGTTATGCCCTTGATAGAGCATTTTGTTCTTGCAAGAAATTTCTTTGTGCTAAGAGTCCTTGGCACTTCATGCTCAGAACTAGTGTTGTGCGCTTAGCTTGGCACTTCGCTCTTAGCCTTCATGTTGTGTGGTTGGGAAAAAGGGGTTTCAAAGTCTTCTAACCACTCAAATCACTGCAAATCACCTTCAAACTCTTGCCATAGTCATCTAAGAAATCTTAAAGTGGTAAGTACATAACATGAGCTCATCTTCAAGATATTTTGGTCATCATTTAATGAATGGAATGAAACCCTAGAAGAAACCATAAGTTTTAAGCTTGAAATCATTGTTTAATCATTAATCCATCCTATCATTCATAAAAAGGGGAATTTCATTGGTTTATATGGTTTCCATTCATCTTTCCTGTCACAACACTCATTTCCCACAGCTATACACATTCACTCATCTCCTTCATTTGATTCAAGTTTCCATTTCATTACCCTCCCTTCATCTCATTTCCCATCAACCCTAGGGTTTCCAAAACATAGTTTACAATATATGAGGGTGAAGACAGTGGTATGGAGGCACAAAGGCCAAGGAGGCATTATCATAAAGGAGGAAAGATAAATAGATTTGAACCCCTCAATACAAGGGAACTCATGGCATCTCCTCTTATTATTTCCTACTTCAAACATGTAGGCTTCTTTTATTTTTTTGAGAAGTTTTAGCAAGTAAAAGAGACACCATGAGCTAACAACACTATTTATCATTGACTTGCATGAAAAACAAGTTAATCTTGTCGGGGTCACCTTTGAGATGTCTACAAGTGCCATTGCAGATGCTACAGGAATACGAAGTGTTGGAAAAAAGTGGTTTAAGAAAGAAAACCTAGACATGAGTTACTTTTAACCATACCTTAAACCTAGGGATAAAGACCACCACAAGTCCATCTTCCCTTTTTCTCATATGCTTGATATATATGCACATATGATGAGGATAATAATGAAGTATTTCACATGTGAGGGAAGGTTCTCCTCCCTCTACTCCTGCCACATCCGTCTTCTTATGCACTTTACTAGAGTGAGAATGCTCCATATACCATATTACCTTTACCAAAGCATTGAAAACATGGTCTGGATAGTGCAAAATAGAGACTAGAATTAGAAAATGCAGAGCCTATTTCATCACTCACTCATCAAATGGTGGCTATGCACCAACTATAGTAGAAAAACATTCCATGGGAGACCTTCATTTCCAATGAGGTTTTCACTACTCCACATGGCCATCATCAGCAAGATATCCCTTCCTCTTCTAATCCTAACATTCCTAATTATCCATCACATCCCACTATCCATGTATCACCATCTACTCACATCCATTCACCTCATGATGACCCTTCTACATCACCTTTCAACAACCCTTAAGGCTCATATCATGATGACACATCATCAAACAATGATGAGAACATTGAGACAGATGACACTAAAATGAGTGACATTGAGCCATTTCCTTTGACATACCAAAGGGTTACAGGCATGTGTTTGTTGCACTTGAGATGCATGGGGCCATGCCTTCTATATCAACAAAAAAACTTGATAAGGGTAAGGAAAAGGTCACAGAGCAGGTCATTGTTGAAGAGCATGATAAACATGAAACTGAGCAAGAGTTTAAGCCAATTGACCTAGAGGATGATTATGAGGAGAGGATTACCAATATGCTGCTCAAAATAAAGGATGCCAATATTAGTGAACTTGAAACTAATCTTGGTAGGGAAAATAATGCTATTATCTATTTTGAGTCAGAGAATAAAGAGTTGGAAACAAGGTAGGCCATCAGTGAGGTCAAGGAAATTAGAGCTCGAAAGGAGGTCAGAAAGGCCAAGGCCATGTTAGATGAGACCTTGGGCATTTTTCATGACAGTGAAGATGAGGAAGAACAACTTCCTAGGAAGAGGCAAAGGACAATTCGGTTGAAGAAGGCTTTAGCCCAGGATAGAGAGAAAGATATAGAATTGATAGAGCACCTCACTCAAAGTAAGATGATTTCCATAGAAATAAGCTATGATAGAGAACCTTGGCTAGAGAGAGCCAAATTTCACCTAGAGGGTAAATTAGAGAAGACCAATAGAGGCACTGACATGAAGAGAAATATGGCAAGACATTATGCCACGAGGAACAAAATCGCAAGGGCTAAGCTCAAATGAGACCTTTCAAAGATTCAAGCCTTGAATAAGAAAAAGGAGAAGGAAAATATTTATATACTTGATGATGTATCCCTCCAAGCCTCCCAACCATTATTAGCAAAGGAAAATCAAATTTTGGCACATTTTTGCACAATTTTTATTTTTGACAGTTTGGCTAGCATAAAATGGGCCAAACGCACAGTGCCACTGGCACTGCACTCTTTTTTAGGAAACTCAAATGAAAAATGGTTTGTATCCTCATGTTCCTAGTGCCAAGGACATTGTCCTAAAAAATTTCAGACCATTTGGAGCAAAATTGGTCCCTCAAAAGGAACAAAAACCACCTAAAAATCAGCTTTCTGCCCTCTTTTCAGCACTGGCGTTGCGCCCTTAGAAATATTGGGAAAAGTTGTTTTTGACCAAGAAAATGGGCACCATTTTGCAAAATGAAGCCCAATATGGAATATATAAAGAATAGGCTTTCCAATCTTGGCATTGCACGCTTGGCTTGGCATTGGGCCCTTATACCTTGGCACTGCACACTTACCTGGAAGTCAACAAAAGATATCAGAAGTTATTGGAAAATATATTTTTAAGTCCTTAAGGAAAAATATCTCCAAAGTTAGCTTATATGTTATGTTAGAATTTATTTTTTCATTTAATGAGTTTTGGATATTTTTCCTTAGGCCTTGCATGGTCTCAATGGTCGAATGCATTTATTATGTAATTAATGACATTTGAAACCCTAGTTATGGTTTACCTCCTCACTTGGTAGACAAATAATGCATGGAGGCTTCATAATTTTATTCATTGATTTTTGAGCTCAATATGATATAGATTTTGAGTTGTGAAGAAATTGGTTTTGAAACTTTGTAACTATCTTAGATTGAGCACCAATGGAGAAAGCATATTCATAGGATTCATGAAATTGTTTGAAAAATGATGTTGTTCTGATTTTACATGTGTATTCTTATGTTTTCCATATTGTTCATATTTTCTCTTATGACAGAGCGGAAAATTTAGATTAAGATATGCTGTTGAGAGGCACCTTAACTCTATCTACCTTCTGTCGTTTATATGTTTTCCTCTACTAGGTATGATGAAGGAACTTTTTATTTCTCTTTGATTCCACTTATCTTGTTGTCTACAAAATGATTTAATGTAGCCATGCGAAATAATTTTATGGTATGCCATGTCCTTTGGTGTAACTTAAAGCATTATTTTAAGGCCTTTTCTTTGAAGGTTACTAATTAGGGTTTGGCTAAAGAATTTTACGATTTACCATGTCCTTTAGTCCATCTTGAATAGTCACTTTGAAGGTCTTTTATATTTTGATTAAGGAATTTAGGAGTTCCCTACTCTTATATCATTACTAATGTGTTATCTTAAATGTTTTCTTTCTCTGAAGGTAAATAACTAAATAATTTAGGAGATCCTTGCTCTCTAGGGTTTGCTGGATTGTTGTTTTAAAGTTTATTTGGTGAAGTCTGGTCAAAGAAGTTTATGGTGTGCCCTGTCCTTTGATTCTCTCATAAACATATTGATCTTAAATACCCCTCTTTTTATAATATATGTTAAATTATTCTTAATTTCCCTTTAGACCTACTACACTCACAACTTAATGTTCATTTCACACCCACCTAAGCTATTAAGATCCATTTAGCTTTGTTTACATTCCCTACAAAACACCCTTGATCTATTGTTGTACTTTTCAAGCCTTTCAGAGACCGCCTGGCCCAATGGTTGAATCTCTCTTACTTTATCTGTTCTTCTTGATAAGCAACCCAACCAAACAAAACAAAACAAACAACCCTATCGCTTTAACTAGCCTAAAATCAGCATCCTAAATCTATCAAGTCATATATTTTATAAAAATATAGAGAGAGCCGCCTCTGAGTGCAGGAAGGCTAGGTCCTAGGAATCCAAAGTTGGTTTGATGTTACCCTTGTTCATTTGGTATTTCCAATCTGACAAATTATAGGGAACTAACATGTCCTTGGACCATCTAGATTTTTGAGAAGGTCCACAACATTTACATCCAAAATACCATTTTGTTAGAAGACCTGCTAGATTATTGTATACAATTATATGCATGGAATGTTAAAGAATATCATGAAGATCAAAAAAATTACAACAAATTAAATAACTAATATGTGAAAGAATATTGTTACGTATATAAAAATTATAATTTACCACAACAAACCCCTAATCCTGGACAATCATGTGTCGAGTAATCACATATGCCATACAACGTAAAAATATTCTCTGCTGCAATGGGTCTTGATACATCGTATACATTTATCCCATCCCATAACTCCTTCAATTAATCTTCTAGTGGTTGTAAGTAGACGTCCATATTCTTCACTTGTCTTCTTCCAGGGACAATGAGAGCTAGCATAACATGTTCATTCTTCACGAAGAACCATGGGGGGATATTGTTATTGATCAGTGCTACAGGCCAAACAAAATAGTTGGTGTTATGGAGGGAATATGGGTTAACACCATCCATGGCTATGCTGATTCGTAGACTTCGTACTTCATCCTTGAATTTTTTGGGCCATGTACCCTCTATATCCTTCATGGCTATTGAAAAAGTTAGGATTCACATAACTCCCAACTCATTTATGTGTGAGGCATGCAAGCCCTGTAACATAGATAATTCTTTGCAAGGAAAGAGCCTTTGAATCCTTGGGATTATAGGCATGTGCTTCAATATCTTAAAAGGAGCACATGATTTATCCTTATTTTTTGATTTATCGTAGCTGTCATGCCCACATTTCAGATATATCTCTTTGTATGCATATTATACTCTATATAAAATACAACCAATTGGACATGCATGATATGATATGTACCCAACACCCAATATTTTCAAAAATTTATTTGCCTCTTCGCAGCTACTAGGAAAGATATTATCACTCAGAAGAACCTTATATTTGAATAAAATATGGTTGGTGATCATGGAAAATATTAATAAATGTAAATTAATGCCGATATAATTATTAAAATTGATAAAATTGACAATTTGTAATGTTCATTTTGTACTAATTATATTTCTCAAATTTATACAAGGGGGGACTATATGGTAACTTACCTCAAAATTTCCTAGAAACATGCATTCGACAAGCTAAAATTTTCTTCCAAGTTATATAGTAACATCCTTGTCCCCAACTAGGTAGAATTTTGACTAACTGCTAGGTCCAAAGAGAGGGGTGGTGGAAGCAAATTTAAGGCATTTGAAAAAGGTGTCAGCGAGATGAGCATCATCCCCTAGCTGATCATCATTTTGGAATGCATCTAACAACATTATCTCCATGGCATTCGTATCCCTCAAGTAATCATCCATACCAAACTCTATTTGATTACCTCCATTGCCAGCTTATGAAGAACTACTATTGTTGTAGTCATTCCTAGTTGGTGAATCAAAACGTAGCTGGAATTGAATCAGTGATTGATTCAACCATTATTAGTATTTTTCCTCTCCGATTTTTTCTCTAAATTCATCCGTCTCTCGATTTGACATTGTCGTGGGGTGCAACAGAAGATGGTAGGTAGGTTTCTCGTCATCACTAGAATCCTAATAATTTGAAAAAATATATTTGAACATGATTAGTAAAAAAACTATGATATAAATTAGTAAGAAAGTTGACAATGCATGATTAATTTGTTTGACGTTGAAATAATTAAATTAATATACCAAAAAAGAATTATTACCATCATTGTGGTAGGATTGTTGCTAGAAGATGCAATATTGTTACAATTGGGACAATGAAGCAGTTGTCCATTTTCATCTACTAAATACACCTTGCAGTATGCTGCTCCTGATAAGAGATTATGATTTTTTGGATATGTTTGATTATTATGTGCACGTGAACTCGATTCCGAATCTACATGAGCCTCCAAATTTGTACAAATTATAAATTTTATTAAGTTGATTGAAATGGATAAAAAACATAAATTCAATTAGCTAATGGAAATATAAATAAAATATTAAGTAAATAATATGTCTTGAGATGGATACAAAGAATGTCGCGATGGAATTTGAGAAATATTGTGGAACGAGTTCGATTTTTAAGAATTGTCCATTCGATATAATTATAATATTTTCTCCCTTCATTTCAGGAAAATCAACAATAAATTTTAGTGCACACTCCTAAAAGTAATTTCTGTGCCTTAAAAATGGACTTATTGTTATCAGTGCTTACGTACACATAACCGCACCGGTGTTGTTTTAGTTACTAGACACTGGTGTCGTGCTATTAATTGACGCACCCATGATGAAAAACCGCAAATAGAAAAGTGCAACTTTATTTTTTTAAGCGAAAGGAAGAGCAGTAAATTGAAAAATTGGCTGAAAAATATTTTCGAAAATCTAATTTCATAAAAAAATTATTTAAATAATAAGCACTTTTCATTATTTCACTATTCTCTCAAAACATTCAGCCAGAGATTTGCACGAGACATACCTGGAGTAGGAGGGCATGAGAGAACTATGGAGAGGCGAAATACTTTCGAACAAAAATATTCATACAATAAGAATTCCAAACCTCTGGTGATTCAAACCCTGTAGCATAGAATTTCAAACAATCTCGTGATGAAAAGTTATAGATTTTTTTATATTTTCTGCAGTATTTGTTACGTAGTAAGTAAAAAATTTCAATTTGTTGTTCATTTTTAGAAACAAAAAATAAAAATAAAACCATTTTTACCCTAAAACCTTCATTCCTTTTGCTTCTGCTCTTGCTTCTTCATGTTCTTGTCATTTTAGAATTAGGGGTTTTCATTTAGATTTATAGGGTTTGTATATATCTATATATATATAGTCCTCTGAAATCCAACCCACGGGACAAATTGCATAGTGAGCTCCCAATCCATGTCAACCCTTGGGTGATTTAAAAAAGAACATAATTTTTTTAATCATTGTGCCCTATGTAACCTAGTGCACTGGTGCATGGGCTTATCCAAGAGCACCACACACGTAGTATTTGATAAAAATTTTAAAAGCAATTCTTTTAATCCATGCGCCATATGTAACATAGGGCACCAGTGCGTTATTTCATTATAGTTCACCACTCACATCCTGTTTCCCAAAAACAATTTTTTATTTATGTTAATCGGTGCAAATGTAACATATAACGCATGATCGGTGCAAATGTAACATATAACGCACGAGGCCTCCTAGTTGATAGAGATCACTAGATGGTGGTTCCTTTTTTGCATGAGACATTTATAAGAATATGTTGCACCACCCCCATGCATGACATTATATGCTACAAAAACTAACACTAGACGATTTTTACTATTTAGTCTATGTTAATCAATGCAATGGCTAACATGTAATGCAACGGTGATCCTTGTTGACCTAGATCACTATACGGTGTTTTGTACTATTTTGGAAGTGCATTTATAAGACCAAAACCCATCGACGTCGATGCATAAACCATGAAAAGCATACCAATTTCTTGATATATTTTTTTTACATGAAAAGTTGATAATTTATTTGTAAAATATATTAATGAATGATATGGTAGATGTTTAATATTGACAAAGAAATGGCTAACAAGGGATCAAGTAACAAAAATATTGATAACACATCAAGAATAGTAAAAAAAGGCAAGTCCTTTGTAAATTATTTACAAAAAATATTGTTTTTTAACTATATGTAAGTTAAAATAATATATATTGTTTACTGTGTATCATGCAAAGCCACAAAATGATGAACCTTGATAATATTATTTATGATCTAGGACTAAAAGAGCATAAAATCTTGATGGAAAAATTGCAAAAGGATGAATAAGATGACTAAAAAACTAATATCGATCCAATATCAGTTTCTTTTTTTAATTGTCATTAATAATATACTTAAAATTATTGGATAACATGTTTCAAACAATATATTAATTCACATATGTTTAATGTTCTACAGGGATGAACAACTAAGAAAAGGAATGTTGTTCAAATAAATGAAAAAAAATACAACATGTAAATAAAAATGAATTGCTCCTTTGCTCATCTGGAGTGATGCTGGAGGTTAACGAAAGGGGGAAATTTTTTTACAAAAGTTTGAGGGATCTAGCGGAATGAATGTATAGACGTGCTTTCCACTTACAATACAAAAGTCAATCCAATAATTCCAAGAACGAAATTTTATCTAAACTACAGGAAGAGTTTCAAGAGAATTAGTCAATGAGACATGGAAGAATTTTAATAACAAAAACGTACAACAACAAAAGAGAAGGAAGGAAAAAGTAATATTCCTTTAAATGTTCTTCTAGAATTATTTAGAAATATCACTTTTGTTATATTTACTTTTCATATATCAATATAAAATTTAGATAGTTTATTGTCATGTTACATTTTTAGGAAGATTATGAAAATCTCAAATGATGAATGAGTTGATATCAGAAATATGGGACTAGGAATGTCCAAAAAGGTGTACAAGGAGATGGTAAAAGAAATGGACAAAATTGCATCACAGGAGGATCCATATCAACAACAACGTGCTTCAAATGTAATATGTAATCATTGAATTTTTTGATCATTAGGGCCAATAAATAAACAACTTAGCATTAGATATTAATTTTCAAGTATTCTTTTGTAGAAAATAAAAGAAAATGGAACCCATTCAGCAAGTAAAACATGACGACAAGGAAGAAAAGGGTTGATATCTAAGTTTGTAAGTAATTGTTACTTCCTTATAACACCCTAACTAGATTTCATTTTTGTATATTTTAAGTTGTTTTAAGAAAATAATCATTCAATGTATTCAAATAGGTGCTAACATACAAAGAAAAACCATCACACGAATTGATTGGCATTGGCTTAAATATGGGTTGTGAGTATATGTTGGCATATCAGAAATTAATTTTGGAATTTGTAAGCATTTATTGATCTTATTTTACTTAGCTCCATCTATAATTAATAGAACAATATTTTTATATATTAAATATATGATTTGTTATGGGGTATAAAATTTGCAGGAAACAAAGTATGGAACTATGCCAACAGATGAAATCTTGAAATTTTGCATACTACATTGTTTTGAAAGAACATGTATAGTTCATGAGTCAAATGTTGCTATGGTACGTCATTTATTTTCGATTTAAATTGATGTATATTATTTAATATTACAATTTTCATTATTCTTAACAATGTATATACACTCATTATAGTTTATTTTTATGTTTGTAGATGGAAGGAAAAGAAGAAGAAAACAATCAACTCCATGAAAAAAACATTCCTAAAAATAACCTGTCATGGAAGTACCTCAAGAAGTGATAGTAGCTTAAGAAAAGAATGATGATCATTATGTTTGGATATCAAAGCAAGGAGTTGTATTTTTGAAATATTTGTCTATGAAATCATACATTTTGTTTAATCTAATGGAAATAATGTCCCAATTGAAAGACAAAGGGATACCAATAACTGTCCCATTTTGTATGATAAAGAGTGTCTTATATATATATATATATATATATATATATATATATATATATAATAATAATAATAATAATAATAATAATAATAAAATATGTTCTAATTTATTCTATTGTGTTCTCCATCGTCACTGTGAAATGTAACACCACTGATTAAATTTATGGATGATTAAATATTATAATGAAGAGATGTGAAATCTAGTGATATGATATAACAAATTAATCCAAACATCAGATTCAAATGCACTAATAAAAATTTAATTGATATGAATATTGTTATAAGATATGCGTTGTATTTTGATGAACAATGAATTTTTAAAAATCACAATAATTATGATATAATATAACTAATTAATCCAAACATAAGATTCAAATGTATTAATAAAAATTTAATTAATATGAATACTATTATAACATGTGTTGACTTTTGATGAATAATGAATTTTAAAAATCACAATAATTGTACAATCACAGGTCGATGTTTATAAAAAATACAAAATGAACACTGGTGCATGTCAGTAACTGTACACTAGTGCATTTGTATGATACAGCACACTGGTGTGTTTCTATTACCTATGGGTGCTGTACAAATACCAATACTAATTATAAATCTCGGTGTGTTTGTGCAATAATTCATACTGGTATGTTTATGTGAGA